>JAVYIG010004348.1:0-164792 GCA_035222895.1 Strongylocentrotus droebachiensis | reverse complement strand
TACTGTTGTGCATCAAATACCACAAATTATAACAATTCGTTGTCATTTGTACTGTTGTGTGAAGTCTTTAAGAATTTATGGTTTATTGTATAAAACTTCCTCAAATTACTCTTTGAAATCAACTGTCCAGATAGCCAACCTGTTGATATGTGACTTACCATTTTTTTTATACGATATTCTAGAGTTTATTGTTCAAATTCACACCACGGTGGATCAAGGGGCATTGTGGTGGGTGTATTTATTTATATATATATATATTTATTTTTTTTTTGGGGGGGGGGGGGACTCACTCACGGCACTGGCCGCTTTCTTGTGTAAGGAAAACAAGATGAAAGTAAATGTTCAAAATAAATATTATAAAATATGTAAAATATATATCTAATATGATGTGCACTCCCCATGACAGTGCACATTGATAGAATTTACTGAATCTGATTTGTATAAAACGTGGTTAAACAGGATGTAGATAAGATAAAGCTTCCAGAAGTACATCAGGAATATGAAAAAGATAGGGCACAAACCAGGAAGTTAATCAAGGACAATGACTTGCATGATTTCAAATGACTATCAATACCACATGTACTATGACACAAAGATATCTGAAACGAATAAAATTTAAGTTTTAGGACTACCGTAATAGCGATAAAATTTAGAGTCCTTTCTAGCTTGTTACTGCTATATAGAGCTCAATGATGTGGTTATTTCATGTCTGACCATTTAAAGGCATTAAACTATCAAAGAACTGTCCTCATGTCGGAGTGTTCATTACCTTTGAACTGTTGACATAAAACTTATTATTGTTAGTAATAATACATGCATTTTATTAGTTTTTATCACTTGAGTATGTTTAAAAAGTAACAGATATTCAGATTTCAGTAGAAAATAATCAGGACTGCTTACTAAACCAGGAAGTTATTGTTAAATATAAAGTGCAGTGTAAACATGTTAGAAGTTAGATCATTTATGAAGAAGTACTCCCTAATATCACATTGATTTGAATTAAATAGAGAGATACGATGGAACACATTTGAATTACTGGTGCAATACTTATCCAAATTTTCCCGCATTATTATTATCTTATTGTATCTACATGTACATGTTCATGTACATGTATTCTCCTCCTCATTTACATTTGTAAATTTTGTATATTAATAATATTATGTTTCTGTTGTAACTTGTATTTCCTTGTATTTCAATGTGTTTAAATTTTAAATGCTGGTGGAACCATAGACAAGAATAAATTAGTTATTATCTAATATCAATTCAATTTGTGAAAAAATCTTAGAAATTGGTTTGAAAAAGTTTAGCAGAATTCATTGAACAGTAAAGCTAATTAAACTTTTGAAGTTTTGAATATCCCTATAAAATTAAAAGAGAAATGACATACCAGTACTCTTTGATATTTATTTTAGGGTACTCTCAATCTTTTTGGTGAGAAATATGACATTTTCAAAAATATTTGTATGTAATAAATTATATGCTAATGGCAAATCCAATTCTTTATTAGCTTTTTCTCAAACTTTCACTGATCTGTTCTTATTGTTAAAGATAAAGGTGAGTTCTGGTAAAAAAAAAGAAATTTAATTCACACAGAATCAAACGAAACTTACACTGAATGTTCAAAATTACAAATAAATGTCATTTGCCAAACAATGTTGGTATAAAATGTATACTAGCTGAGTAATGAGCATAGAAAGATTAGGAAATCGAGGTTAATAGCCCAGACATCGTTTGTGTTGTCCCATATTCATATATTTCTGTGTACAGTGCTTGTTACTTTACCAAGACTGGGCCAAATTTATTATGATTTTGATGACTTCAGAACTTTGCTCTACACACCAATACTTACATGCTACATGATCAACTTGTTCTGATCCATTCCACACCTTTTCTTTCACAATGCAATTTGATGACCAGAACTCAACTTTATCTTTAACCTTTATTGACATTTTTTTCCATCAAATGTTTGCACCAGAATTCATAGAAAATTATTGATAGAATAAGAATATTAAAAAAATATATCTTGCATATACTGGAACAATAAAACAACTACAGTGTACATTTCATTATGATTTTATTTATTGATACCAAACTAGAATATTCTTTAACATTAATATCTTATCCTTTATTCATTACAATACAAACTCATTACTTTGTTTCAATTTGATTTCAGGTTTATTGAAGCTAAAGACCAGGGGAAGTGGCTTGTTGAGGTAACTGAACTATTTTTTGTCTTATAAAATGTTAATAAATAGTACATTGTATATGTATGTAAGCAAAATATATGAAATAACTATTTTAATTTCATTCCAGCATCCATACTATAAATCATAATGACCTGATTTGTATACTTGTCAAAAATGTGAACTAGGATACATGTGCTATCATTTATACTTTTAATAGTGGTCACAGTGTATAGAAAAACCACCTGTCTATACAGGTGACCACTTTCTTGTTTCCTGTCGAGTCCTGGGGAAAGTGTTAAAGGAATCTTTACATAAAGTCTAAGACCACCTACTCGACTCATACATAATGTTTTTAATCGTCTACCTTGAGTACTTTCTTCGTATAAGGATCTATCTCATTGATGTACCGTAGATACTAGGCTGTGAGCTCCCTTGTTGTGTGAATGGCTTTACATTACCTTTTTGCTTACGGAACATGATGCCAGTTGCCATGTTATATTGTAAAGTAAATTTTTACCTTTTCTGTTTTTGTATTGTAAATCTGATACTCATAGTATTGGTACCACTACCACTCTTGTCATTTCAACCCCAGTTTTATGCCCCTTGGTGCGGTCACTGTCAGAAGTTGAAGCCGGTATGGGCAGACGTTGGGATTCAGATGATGAAGAATCATCCAAAACTGCATGTAGCCAGATTGGATGGAACACGTTTCGGAAGTAAGTCCAGGGTCGGAACTTTACTTCAAATGACAAATAACTTCTTGAGCGATTGATGTTGATTTTAGCATGGAGCGTCACAAAGCTTACCAAGATTTTAGGAAACCAGGGCCAGTTATATTTTGGAAACATTTTATATCTAACTTATTAAGCAGCTCAAACCAACGCCTCTAATAGAATTAAGACACATTTCATTGGGATGACCACATTCTTATGACTTATGACGGCTTTGAAAAACTGACCACAGGGGACCCACAGCTTTTACAGATATCTTAGGGACTAGGTAGTCATAGGATTGATTGTGTAACTGTATTTACAGTACTTACATCCAAGATAAGGGACAATTTTTGGACTGTATGTAATCTAGTATACTTTTATTACTTACATTGTCACAATGAAGACTACCTTACTGTCTGCTAAGAACAAGGGTTCGTGCTAATTTATACAATAGAAGGAAATTTAACTTAAATAAGTTTTGAGTATCGGTAGTGCCTTTTGCAATGGGGATTTCCAGTGAAATTTTTATGTAAGTACTGTCTTTGAAATTTCATAAGCTTAGTTACATGTTTCTCTACTTTCAGGGCCAGTATACAATTTACTTACATGTACTGTATGTCAAAATAATGAGTAATATAGTTGGTTTTCGGCTTTATAGCGAACTTTAGTATTCAGTTCCCTAGCATACTTATGCAAATTAATCGGAAGCCTTGATCGTCATTCATTTAGTTTATTAATGCAGTATCCTAACCTGCGCACAATGATATTAATTGCGCTAATTGCGCATTATTTTGGATTGACAATATTCATGACGTCACAATGATCATCAGTAAGTATTTTACCTTAAAGGCGGCTTACTAAAGTAAAATGCTCAGATGTGATCTGAATTTGAGTTTAGGCATATTACTTACCGGTAGTCAAGTAAAATACTGAATTGAATACGGCCCCTGGTTCCCAGAAGACAAATTCAAGTAATGTTTATCATTTGTGTGCAAGTAGATCTACAATGTATATTGTTTTTTCAAATTATTATTTTGCAGAAGTGATGGATATGTTTGATGTGAAGGGCTTTCCAACTATCAAATAGTAAGTATAAAATGTTGAATAAAGAGAAATAAAAGGGGATAACATAATACTACAAGATAATCAGGAGTTCTTGTTAGGGTCGAAAAGATTATTTGAATTTCCAAAACCCACTCCATAACTTAATGAAGTAGGAGAAGCACACACAGAAAGATATTTGAAGTTTTATCTGTGAGTATGATATTAAGTGTTGGGAGGATGATATTCAGTTTTGGGAGCAATCTAAAATTACAATGTCTTATTTTCTTTCTTTTGTGCACGCATCAAGGGCAATAACATTGCTCTCCAATGTCTGCATTTTTTTCAAAAATCACATTGATGAATTGATGAATTTTATATGATACAGCTTATTCACTCAACAGTGAATATCTCACAACTTCCTTTGTTTCCGAACTTTAATACACACACTTATAACACAGAGACTGAATATGTTAGCTTTTGGTCATTTCCCTTTCACATTTTAAATTTATTATGATTTAAAGTTTCTTGAACATTGTATTATGGCAGTATTGAAGGAGATAAGGTCTTTACACACACCGGAGGAAGGACATCTAAAGATATCATTGATTTTGCAAACAAAGCACAAGGGTGAGTTGTGTAGTTGTACGAGGAGGTACTTCTTTTGTAGAAGACTTTAACGTCATTATTTGCAGTTTGTTTCATGAACACCTTTATTTATATCAATTAAGCAGGAATGCGAACTAAAGACAGTTGTGTGTGGATTGATTTGTACACTATTGACAAATTATATCATTTTGTTATGATTGTATTTGCTTGATTTTGTAACAGTAGAGTTGAATTTTGGCAAATTCACTGGTCAGAATTTTGTAAATAATATTAATATCATCTTTGGAAAGTGGAAGATGAGAAACAATAGTAATAGATTTATTGGAGGTTAAGCTGTTAGTAAACCAGAAGAAAAAAATATGGCCATAGCTTATTCTTTTAAGACTTTTTTGTACTTCTTTTACAATCAAAAGTTTTCCCAGGGAATTAATCTTCACAATTATTTCTGATATTTCAACTATTGTATTTCCTGTCTACAAGAGTCATCATATTTCTTAAAGGCATCGTTTAACAATGTTAAATCTGAGATGCACGGCCCTACGTGTTATCAGTGTCTGTGATATGGTGTAATATTGAAGCCCTAAAAAAATTGCGCTTCAAAATGATCAAGAAGTGCCTCAAAAAAGTAAAAATCTTTGAGTGACCGGTTTTACCATTCCAGTACTCGTTTTCCCCAATAGACTGTAGTCTAGGCGCTCGGCGTGTACAAATCATGGGGTTCCTGACTGACCTAAAGGTTTATAATTATCATTGCAGCATGAGCTAAATCCAGGATTTTGTTTCAGAATCTGAGACAAAGTTACCCAATCCCTTTAATGGGTAAAAGGACTGATTTATTAACTTTTTTTCTTTTCTTGTTGTAGACCTGCAGTAAAACAACTCTCAAGCTCCAATAGTCTTCAACAGTACAGACAGAGCAAAGCTGTATTCTTTGTTATAGCTGCTGAAGATACTACTAGTGAATTAGCAGTAAGTACACAACTTTTCATACTGAAGAACCAGAAGCATTCCCTGCTCAAAACTCTTGCGAATTGCAAATTCAGTGTTGCCTCTATTGTGATTCAATAAGCCAGTTCACAGATACAATCTGCGCATGGGCAGATAAAGGTCATTTGTACCAAAATGGTAAAACCCACAGAGAAGAAAACTAGATATGTGCTCACGAAAGTTATGTAACATTATTCATTTATGCACCAACGGTACATTCTATGATACGCAGGTGAAAGTATTCTTTTCAAGAGGTCAAACAAAAGGTATTCATGAAGCACATCTAGGACTTTGGCAGTTAATATTCTAGTACCCCATTCACAGTGGCCTCAAACACCGCGACAGCAGCGGGACTGTCCCGCTGCTGTCGCGGTGTTGTCTTCAGTGTGAAGGCTCGGACCCGTTATAAACTAGCGCGGGATAACACCGCCTAGCGATAACGCCGACACAAACTATCGCTAGGCACGCCTAGCTACAGCAGCGGGACAGTCCCGCTGCTGTCGCGGTGTTTACTCAGTGTGAAGGCTCTCCGCTATAACACCGCGACAAACACGTGTGATTTGTTTACCTACCTATCACTGACCTCTTTTCTCCAGCAATGGGGAACATAAAGTGAAATAGAAATAAAGTAACCAGTGGATTTAAATTGATTTTATTATTATGTAGATATTATAATTATCCAAATATAAATATTTCACACTTCAAAAATTAAAATATTCTGACTGGAAGCAATAAAAATGCTAGTTTTTTAAAAAGTAATATGATCGAGGATATTTTCAAGCAATCGAAAACCCCGCGCTGAAGTATTTCCGGTCATATCGGGGTCACTCGCGGGTCATGAGCCATGCATACACGTGTTTGTTACGGAGGTAATAAAAATCACCCGCTGCAGCGTGAATGGGTACATGATATTTATCCCGCTGCTGCAGCGGGATAACTTTTCTACTGTGAATGCATTTGTAGCGGTGTTATGGCGGTGTCGCCGCTCCGCTACAACGCCGCTACAAATTTCAAAACCACTGTGAATGGGGTATAAGATGCTCAAAGTGGAACTTCTCCATGTGTAAAAGATCTGTGGATATTTGGGGTCATTTGTACCATGTGCTATCTGTTTAACTCCCTATTACTAATTGGTATGAAAACCATGGGAACCTGAATCATTTACGTAATTAGCAAACATTTGATGCACCCGAAATGTTCTGGTTTGATAGTACTTTGAAGCCAGGGCTACATTGTGAATAGGCCATTTTCGTAATGTAACCAAATTTGATACATACCGGTAAGTCTTTCAGAAGTGCCTCAATACAAATGATTTCATTCACCTGATAAGAATAATAGTATTTCAATTGTCAGAATGCAAACTGCATATATTAAGTGTTGCTAGGTAGGGCAAACCATAATTTGTGTCCTACCTGGCAACAACTAATGTATGCAGTTCGGATTCAGTCTATTGGAATACTATTATTCTCATCAGGTGAATGAAATAGTTTGTATCGAGGCACTTCACAAAGACGTATGTATTAAATTTGGTTACATTACAAAAATAGCTAATTGAACCACAGGTTTGCCAGCAGGACCAGTAAATCCATTGTTACTCTGCTCTTTATAGTTAGTTATCGTAATTTAGTCTTTAAAAAACATTCTTTCTGTATTGTTACAAATTTAAAGAAATAATGTGAGCAAGTATGGATTAGACATCTATGACTTTTCAGTTGTCAGGTTTATTTGTTCATATCATACCCAATGCAAGCTTCACATGTAAGGTGTTTACCACCTATTTTACAACATTTAAACAAAACCATTACTATGCAGAGCACATTGTAGCATCTGCAGAAGTAAATATCAATCATTCGGACAAGCTATGTATACAAATTATTTTGCTTTTACAAACCTTTCTTGGGATTACTTCTTTCTCTGCAGACATTATTCTCGACTGTAGCTGATAAGCGTATTCTAGATGCCTTCTATTATCATGTCAAACCTAACGTTATACCAGAGGACATGAGACCAGAGAATGTTCCAGCCGTCTTGGTTTTTAAAGATGGTCTCCACTATCAGTATGAAGGTCAGTATTTGATCTAGATATTAAGAGGGGAATTCCCTTCTAGCATGTCAAATGAACATAATAGTTTACTAAGGTGGTCTTCTGAAAGCTTTTGTTTTTACATTTTTAACAAGAGGTCTTTTCATTGTCTTCATATTATAATGATCAAAGTAAGTTCACTGAGATGTCTTTACAAGCATAGAGTGTTGTTATACACAATTTGTTATAAAGCAAAGACAAGACCTTTCTGGAAATAAAATTTGAAATAGTTTTCAGAATGCAACCACCGGATCTTTACATACTAACTTTATCTTCTTCAATGGAATGTAAGTGGAGGTTAGATTATACATTATACTTAATTTTTCTTCTGTTATCCTTTCAAAACCCTCAAAGTTAAAAAATTTGACAGGGCCATTGAGGTACCGGTAGTTGGATTCATTCACTAAATGAAATAAGATGATAAGATGACTATTAAATATAATAAAAGGAAAAGGATATGATCTTAAAAATGGCTCGAAAATGAACCCTGAAAAAGAAATTGATGATTTACATTCAATTCAATTCAATTAAATTAAATTCATTGAATTCAATCCTTGTGTAAATGTATGTTGATTTCATCTATTTTGATTGTCTTGTACAGCACCAGAAGGAAGTCTCTCTGAGGAGCATCTCTCCGACTGGATCGGAGCAGAAATGTTCCCGGCATTCCTCAGGATTGGAAATGATAATATCAATCCTATCGGCAGAACAGGTGGGTAGGATGATAATGATGATGGTGCCGATGATGATGATAATGATGATGATGATAGTAATGATAATGATGATAGTAGTAATAAAGATGAAGGTGATGGTGATGGCGATGGTAATGATGATGGTGCTGATGATGATGATGATAGTAATAATAATGATGTAGATAGTGATGATGGTGTTGGTAATGATGATAGTAATAATAATGATGATAGTAATAATAATAATAATGATGATGATAGTAATGGTAATGATGATAGTAATAATAATGATGATAGTAATAATAATAATGATGATAGTAGTAATAATGATGATAGTAAAGATAATGATGATGATGATAGTAATGATAATGATGATAGTAGTAATAAAGATGAAGGTGATGGTGATGGCGATGGTAATGATGATAGTAATGATGATGATGATGATAGTAATGCTAATGATGATAGTAGTAATAAAGATAATGATGGTGATGGTAATGATGGTAGCAATGATGATGATGATGATGATGATGATGGTAATGATGGTAATAATGATGGTAATGATGATGGTAATAATGATGATGGTGGTGATAATGAAGATGATATCATATTGTATTATTTAATCTATTGTTTGATTAATTATTGTTGATATATTTTTGGGTGTTATTCGCCTATAAAAGGATATAGCCTGAATATATTTCTAAATATTATTAGGCTATATTTTAATCTATAGAAATTCATATTGCTATTGGTATTTTTTCCTCAAGGATATATTCTGATTATAATCTGAATCTTATTTTCTAATAATCTGCAGAAAAGCTTATTGCTGTTGGTCTGGTATTCCCAAGTGCTACCACCTATAAGAGTCATCCTCATAACCTGATGTTAGATCTCATCAAGAAGGTGGCTATTGACCATAGAGAGACATACTACAAGTAAGTAGCACACTACAATACCTAGCAAAAGTGATTAAACCATTTAAAGTATGTTTACAATTTGATTGCAGCATTTCACAGAGACTTATACATTCTTTTCTTCATGACAAAACTAATTGTGCCTGGGTATACATTACAGGTCTTCTACTTTATTTCAGTGATAAATATCTTTTATACCGATAGCTGCTCACAAAATCGCAATCAAATGTGTACATATTTTGGAAGTATGTATTCATTCACCTGTGCGAGTAATGTCTGTGTGGAGATAGAGTCTGCCTAATAATCAATTTTTGTTTCATCTTCCTCTATCTGCAGCTCAAAATTGCATTCATGGGAATGTTGTAGCTATACCTAGTCTATGTTAATCATCATTACTTCCGATGCTGCTCTCTATTCATTTTGTTTGTTCAGAACTTCATCTTTACCTTATTGGTTCCTAGTGAAGATTTCACACGCATATACAAGCAAAGAGAATTAGTAAAGGAAAATTAAATATCTAAGTGTTTTGAGTACCTCAATTCAGTCCATTATGTTTTCTATGTTCCTTGTAACAGTTCTCTCTTTCCCACTAACCCTGTACAGAGAGAGATTTAAAGACATCGTTTAAGTAACAATGTTAAATCAGAGATGCATGGCCCTATGTTTTAAAAGTGTCTGTGATATGGTGTAATATTGTAACCCTAAAGAAATTGCGCTTCACAATGATCATGAAGTGCCTCAAAAAAATAAAATCTTTGAGTGACCGGTTTTACCGTACTCATTTCCCCCAATAAACTGTAGTGTTATGAAAATTGTTAGGAAAACAGTTTTTGAAATTTGGATTTAAATCACAGGGCTGTCGTTTAAAGCCGGTAACCGGTAAAACTTGCCGCCTATTCACTCGTTTCTTACCGGCTATAATTCCTATAATAAACCTTGCAAAAATCACAGAAAGTAGATCTAAATCAATGCTAATCCAAAATTTCCTTAATTTCGTCCAAGATATAATTAGTGCCGCACATACACGGCCGCAGTCGACGAAATCCCTTACGATCACGAACGCGACGTCGTCCGTACTTACCTAGACCTATCTATCTAACGTTACATCGCAGTTCTCCCCCCACAGCGCGGCGGCCAAGCCCGCCCGTCCCTACCCCATTGCGATCCCGATGTGCACGCGAGAAGACGATGCACTGCACAAAATATATACACACTGATCATAACAAAACTGAAGCTAGCTCGCTGTAACCAAACTATCCGTTGCCGATTTGATATTTGAAGATCACGGAAACCGGGGCCTATACACGTGCGTGCAATGTCTAGAGACAACGTACTTTAGATTCTGAGATGCGCAAATCGGCAACAGAGTTTTGAACTCGGCTGAGTTTAGGCCGGCATGATATATGCAGGCTCGCGCTCCGCGAATATTCAAAACTAACTTCCGATCGCAATCGATTCATTTATTTTATTTTCATTTATTTCCTTTAAAAAGTTGAATAAACAAATATACAGTGTCTTCACTTTGTCAGGAAAAACAGTGATATAACATTATAAAATGAACAGGAACTGAAGTAAATTCTTAAATGTATTCAATAATTTCATGTCAAAAAAAAATCAAAATCTAGCCTCTGCTGCCCATTATTTAAATACTGTACATGTATTCAACAAATCATGATGTAGAAAGATTGAGTATGGTGCATCATCTCAGTTTAAAGGGAGGCGTTACTACTTCAACCAGAAGGGATTAGACCGCCCAGCGAGCCAGCGAGGTCATTGTGACAGGTGGCTATCTCATTAACTCAGCTCTCATTTAACATAAGAAAAAGAGGATCATGGGGGACCAACAGGCACCGATTGGGGAAGTTTTCTATATAGAGGCAGCAAGTAACTTCAAGTAGGACAGTGTGCCTTTAATTAAAAATTACAAAGTAATGGTACAAAGTGATAAATAATTATCAACTTAATAACTTTTCTTATGAGTTATGATTGTTCATGTAATATTAAACATGAACAATATGGGTGTTTATTACAATATATGTGTAATACAAGGTAGGAAATATAACTACAAATTTTCTTCTTAGGTATGCACCAGATTGCACGATTTCAAGTGGAAAATCCCAAAAGGTCCCTACCGTGGGAGGGGGGACACCCCCCTCCCACACCCTCCCCCCCCCCCTCGGTCGCTTCGCTCCCTCGCAGTGATGGTACCTCCTATAAAATTCAATTACCTCCTTCAAAGATAATTAACAAGACCCCTGAAATCATAAATATCTTGATAATCAGACAGGCGATCGATCGGCTTGTAAAAGTCATGGGGTTCCTGACTTACCTAAAGGTTTATAATTATCATTGCAGCATGAGCTATATCCAGAATTTTGTTCAGAATCTGAGACAAAGATACCCAATCCCTTTCAGAGAGTATGATTTGTTCTTGGAGGTATATTTAAAGGTTATGAGCATGTTGAGAATTCTCAAAGAGTGTGTTCTATACTTCTGTTCATTGCTGCTTGGTCAATTATTTTAAATCCATTTTGTTTGTGTTTCCAGGAAAGTGCAATTTGGATACATGGAAGACAGCAATATGCTGAGTGACATCATTCTAAGGTAATGCATAATATTTAAAGGGCAATCCAACCCTTGTAATAAGTTCTTTTGTATGAAAGCAGAAAACTAAGAGAAAGAGAACGGCGAAACTTTGAGATAAATTAGACCAATAATAAGAAAGATATGAATGTTTGAAATGTGAGGTTACTATTAAAGTCGATGCGAATCTCAAATTGGCAGTTTGGTCAGTGGATTGGGAGGTAGTCGCGAATGACTCTCCTGTTTGTCTTGTACAGAAATATCATAAATTTCTGCTATTTCTCTGAAGTGCCTTCACTTATGGGGCACCACTCAAAATACATTATGGATAGCATATTATTATAGGTCCTCTAAAGAGAAAAAAAAAAACTCCTGAGTCGTATATTTTTTGAAGGAAAAGAAGACGAAATTTTTGACATTTTGTGTTTTGGAACAAATGGGAGAGTTGTCCGGCACTACACCACAGAGACAATTACTGTTTCCGCCAATTTGACGAGCCCATACCTATAGTGATTGCAACTTTTTTAAAGTTCATAATTTCCTCATTTTTTGTCCGATTTGGGTCAAACTTTCATCATTGTGTTTCTCTTATTTTTCTGCTCTTTTCTAGAGTAGTTTGCTATCAAGGTTGGATTTTCATTTGATGTAAATGGTACTACAACTTTATACTTTGAATAATTAAATACTTAACCAAACTGCTAATTTTGCTATATTACAAGTGTTATGATTCAGCTAAAGTGAGAGATATTAGGGCGTATAAGCTGAATTAACAAATAATCAACCAAATTAATTGTGACTGTTTTTAATTTCCAGCATATAAAACAGTCGCCTGACTATTTTAATCATTGCTATGGCACGGTAAACTTTCATAAACAAAGAGAAATTGTAATAACTTCAGATTTCTTAAGTCTTTCTGAATTTAGATGTCAAATTTTAGAGCAAATAATTGCCAAGGTTGTTGAGTTACGTTGTGTACGCTAACGCAGCACTTTATGTAATAGAATGTATCAATGTAATCTATTGTGGAATATGTCCACCTTTTGTGAAACATGAAGATGGATCATTACATTAATCTCTTGCTGAAAACTATAGATTAAAGTAGACTACTCCAAACTGAAGTTAATTGATATTAATGAATGATGATGATAATAATAATAAAGGATAATTGCATTTTGCACATCAATTTTCAGTCCCTAGTTTGTCTATTCTCTTGGTGTATCAAAGGAAGCTGTTTTCGTTATCTGGGGTGTTTCACAAAGAACTTAAGTCAAACTTAACTCTAAATTGGACTTTAAAAATATGGAGAGCCATTTGTAGCCTTAAAATAAAATGTATTCAAAAGTAAAAATTCAAGTATTTTTAGACTTTTCATAAATTCCACATCAAGAACATGAAATATCCTTGATAATAGAAAATATGGATGATTTGACTCAACATTGTATGCCTTTTAAAATAACTTTTCAAAAATATTTTCAAAGATGCTAACTGCTTTCCGTAATCTTAAAGATAAGTTCAACTTTAAGGATCTTTGTGAAACGCCCTCCAGATTGTATATTTTTCGTTAATAACATTTGTTTTTATAAACTTTTTATTTGTATGTATAGGTCAGTAGAGGTACCAGGTATCTTTATCATTGATCCAGTCACCTATCTGTATTATGAAGTAGATGAACCTCTAGAGCAGACGGAGGAATCCTTAGTCGACTTCTTGAATGGTATCATTGACGGCACCGTGAAGGTGAGTCTCTGTTAACCCTTTGAACTCTAAGCATGAGATATCTTGTACTGAAGTCTAGGGGGAATGCGTGTTATATCAAAATCAAATTATATCCAACTGGTTAATCGTCTGATTTTATTTATTGAATTGTATATTCATTCAGAATCTGTCTGTGAGTCGCAAGACTGAATCGTTAAAAAAAATATATTAACAGAGAAAAACAAAATATATATATAACAACATGTAACAATAGTAAACATACACATTATGAGGAAATACAAAAATGATATGTGATTATTGGAATGGTAAATAAAAGGTGATCCATACTTAACATGATTGATTAGTAAAATTGTCTCATTTTCCATCCCAAAGGAAAGAAAGAAGAAATTAAAGGTAGAATTTATTGAGAAAAAAAGAGAAAAGATATACGGAAAAAAGAGCAAGAAAAGTGGATGAAGAGAAGGGAGAGACTGAATGTAAGAAGCTTTTGTAATTATATAAAACGAACAAATAAGTGTGACCCTGTAATTATAGACTGATAATATGAAACAATGACTGTAAAAATTTATATTGTTCATTGAATATATTGATTTGTAACATGCAGTCTACTATTGATACATGGCATAGGATGATTCTGCTATGAGCAATACCCCTATATTTTTCTCTTCCGGGCATCCATGTGACTCTTTTCCAAATGTACTCTTGTTTTGTATTCAATGATTGTCTTTGTTTTGCCTAATAAATAATAATAATAATAATATTTATCTTTTTCCTTTTGTTTCAGGCTAAAGGAGGCAACAGCTTCTTCAGAAAGATCTACAGAGTGTTCTATGAAATCATCAAGAGTGTTGTGGTGAGTACCGGTATAATATCCATCAAATCCAAATAGAAAGATGATAAGGCCTTAAAAAACTATTTAAAAAAAAAAAAAAAAAATGAAAAACATACTGTTAAAATTGCTGGCGGCCATCTTGAAAAATAGCTCGATTGGCGCTGGCTGGACGTCAGGGAAAATGTATCAAGCGGCCATTTTAAAAGGAAAAAAAAGGGCCTCCTCCTCCCTATTTTGTTTAAAAGGCAGGATGCTAAACATGTTTTTTCTTTTAATGGCCTAAGAAGAGCTTCCTCACAGGAAGTGCCTCCTTTTATAGCTTCTTCCAACTTAAAGGCCCTGCCTGTAAATTGTTGACTGTTACCCAGGCAATAGATCGTTCTAGTTGAGAGATTGGGATGAAATAACCTGCTCTTTTCCTGAGTCCAAAGTACAAAAGTTCCTAGTACAAAATTCCTCAACCCTCATCTAGAATCCCCCATTCAAGGTTCTCAATGGGCATTGTTAATTCTTAAGGGTAATCCTTTCTTTGTGTTGTGCAAAGAAGGAAACGCCTTTGAAAGAGCTCTCTCCTGTAGACATTGTATAATGAATTGTGTGTTCACGTGTTGTGCTGGTTGTGTTGGTTGTGTTTAGGTTAATACTCTGAAAGACATGCTGGTAGGGCCTTTATAGGACTACAATACATGTCTATGATATAACAAATGTGTGTATGTGAGAGTGGCTATAGGGCACAGCAGATCAAATTAATTGGGGCAATTCAATATGCATGATATTGCAAGTCATACAGGAACTTTGTACTGTAATACATGAAAAAGAGAATATTCTTACATTTTGAGATATACAGAATATCAATATGTCTCTCAATGAAGTTTAATAATCACAATATGATCAACACTCATATTTGAAATAACATTCCAACTCCCTTAACACAATAGCATATCTGCTAAAATAGATTTATATTTGATGGAGATATTTGAAACCAAACCAGTCAACAATTTCTCATCAAATTTTCAGATCTGTTTTAATATTTTGTTTATGTACATGTATGTCTTGGTTGTCTTTCAGTTACCGGATATTATTCTTTTAAAAAAAATGATACTGTTCCTCTAAATACTGGAGATTGTGTCAAACAGGAGTGCATACTATTCCATGTGCCATATGTAAACCTGGGTATCTTGCTCACCTGACTGACATCCCATTGAAAAATGTGATAAATTTAATAAACGTGTTTTAATGGGTTGTTGGCAAACTTATATTTATGACTGTTTCGCCAGTCTCCAGTGTGTGAATACAAGCCAAAATGTAACTACCAAAATGCATAGATGCATGTGTATGTTCATCCTGATATACTCCAGACTTACAGAAAATAAGTTAAAAATATGGTAGAAGTATATAGCATGATTTTTAACCCATTACTTAAGGGAACGGGTGAGTCATGTATAAACCTCTGAGGATTATAGAATTTCAGAGACAACCTCAATTCTTTCAATGCCATTTAATGCAATGTGTGCCAGCAAATCCTGGCTGCCCGAGAATTGGAGTGTTTAACAATGCATTTTGTCTTTAAGGGGGTATACATTTTTTTTTAAAGAAACAGAGAATGCAGCTACCTTCATCATGAAGTTTATATCCATGAAAGATATTTTATGCCAAATTTATCAGTGGGTCCAAACTGCATTTTAAGTCATAATTTCACTCTTGAAAGTTCATGTATTACAATTGCCCCCAAATGTTGCGACCAAGATGAGGTTAGTGTGTCCTATTTGTAACCAGGGGGGCAGAGGGGGGGGGGGGGGGGGGGGGGGGGGGGGGGTTGTAAGTGTTTTTTTTTAACTTGTAACAGCGACCGGTTTCAATTCTGAAATGGCAGGTTAAAAAAGGTTAAAATATAGTCAAGAATATGAAATATTTGTCATTCAATTGCTTGAAAATGCTGCAAGATTTAGCTAAGATTGATTGTTTGTTTTTAGACCACCCTGATGAAGCAGAGGTTATCCAAAGTAGTATACTGATATTTACATCAATATCAACTTTATGTTCATGCATGCCATGCTGTAGATTGATGCCCCCCCCCCCTACTCAGTTTTATTTAGGGTACGCATATGCATGTTCCCTCCTTTTGAAAACACCCCCCTAAGTCCAGTGTGTAAAGTCAATACGGGCCAAATTTTTGTGTACAACGAGCCGGACTTTGGTGCGTAAAAAATACCCCTTTACCAGACATTTTGGGAACAGGAATGCGGTCCCTCTGACCCCGGAGTGGGGGAGGGGGGCCGGGGATTGATGAAGTCTATTCCCTGGTACTATGCCAATCCAGTGCGCTATCCTTGCATTATAATATGATGCCTGAGTATGAAGCATGATTCCATATATGTAGAATTCATCTTGGATTTATTACTACAAGAAAACACTGACTCTTGATATTGGCTGGCATTAACAAGTTTGTGTTGTTTTTGATTTGTGCTTGTGTGGTTAATCATTTCATGCTACTAGATGCTGTGGAATACAATGCCTGTGATTGCTTGCGTGGCCATCGTATTCCCTGGGGGGCTCATTGCCTTGGCTTGCTATGATTGCAACCGTACTGCCCCCCTTCGTCGAAAGATGAAGAGGCACAGGGCAAGGTCCCGACGCAAGCTGCATGTGGTCTGAGAGGAGAAGGAGGGAGTGGAGAGGATGGAGAGAAGAAAGGAGAGATGCGGATGAGACCAAGCCATGTCAGGTGTGTAGCTGTGTCTGCATGTCTTGGTCTCATTAGCATGGATGAAAGTCTTTATTAGTGTACATTGCATGATGTTGAAGAGAAGGAGATGGAGGGAGAGGAGGAGAATGAGGGAGTGGAAAGGAAGGAAAGAAGGAAGGAGAGTTACAAAAGAAAACGACTCTGGCCTATTATCTAAACCAAATTGTTATGATCTCCATACCCCTAGTGACATATTCATTGTTACTTTCCAAGGAGGTCCTCCCCTGCCCCCCTTAAAAGAAGGAAAGAGAGAAAGAGTGACAAGAAAGAGAGAAAAGGAAGGAAAGAGAATTCTTGAAGAGTGTTGAGAGCCCTTACCATGCACCAAACTTAGATGCAAAATGAAACAGCTGTTTTGATTGGTCAATCCTTTTTACAAAAATTGTCTTCCTAGATGATGTGGCTAGCTAATCCAATCCTGATGACTCTTCTACTTGCTCTGCCCACCGTGCTCATCACTTTCATCTGCTACAGCATCTGCACCGCGGAGCCCATCGACGAGGATGCAGAGTACCCTGACAGCGACGAGGAGGAGGAGGATGAGGGAGATCGGGACGGACCGAAGATCGAGGAGATCGAAGATGAAGATCCATCGGGCCATAAGAAGACAGAGTAACATACAAGGGACCCGTTTCACAAAGCCTTTTTCTCAATGACAAATGACCAAAACCAGTGACAAATCTGCAGATAACTAATCGGTAGCAAGGATTTCAGTAGCTTATAACAAAAACTGTCATTTGTCACTGATGACAAGTTTTGTGAAACATCCCCCTGTTTTATAGTCAGATGACTCTTTTAACACATATGCAAGGCATGTGACTGATCATGTGATCCATCATGTGATCCATCACATGATTTGTCATGCTTCAGTGTGCAATTCGTAAATTGAATGGAGAGTCAAACCTCATGGTTCTGAGGAATTGGTAGGCTAGATATTCAGGACTTTAATATTATTTAAAAAGGTCTGGAAACGGAACAAAAAGTAAATTTTAGAGTAGACAGTAATAAAACTGATGTCAAGAGACGTATCAAAGTTAGTTACGTTCACATTAGGTGAGCCGCCCTGAGAAATACATGGAGTACAGAAAGGAGAACCAGGATGATTTCATAGTATTGTAACTGAAGAACTATTTAGTTTTATACAACACCTTAGTAGATCCTTGTCATGTGATTGGATTTTTGGTACTATTCGCCGTAGTACTATGTCAACGACCATGTATTTTTGGTTATATGCAGACTGCGTACCTCTCTGCCCTGTGCGTATGTGAAGGCAATCTTAATGTAATCGAGAAGGCCTGACTCCTACTTTAATCTATCTTTAATATAAGGATCAAAGCATAATTTGTTGAAAGATTAAGGTTCTATTTGATCTACTTCGATGTTGTATAAAACAAATAATGAATGTTTTTCATTCGTTCAATAGTGCGAATATTTTCATGAGTTGAAAGATTAATGTTCTATTCAACGAGGTCAGCCGAGTTGAATAGAACGTTCATCTTTATTGAACTCATAAGCATTCATTATTTGTATACTATATCTGTCACAGAGATATATGAAATGCACACTTTAGTGCTGTAGTGTAGTCAGGGTTTTAATAGTTTGTCTTTCAAACTCTAGGCAATTGTGTTGATGATTCCGGCCCCTTTTTTTCTTTGCAAATGTAACTAAAATGTCATTGTATACCGAGCCTTGATACAATTTTGTAATAAATATGAAGCTGTTGGATAGTAGGAATACTTAAGATGAATCCACACAAGTACCATCACAAATAGTTGTTGACTTAATTTTTGTTGTGGTTGTAATGCTGTTTCAAATAATGAAATATTTAAATCTAGTCACAGGTTAGGAATTGTAGGGCTGCTAGTCACAAACTCATTAGGGCTATACTATTTAAGTTACTTTTTTGTCATATAGACCTAAGAAGCTTGCCTTGGTTGATAATTGTTTTTAAAGTCATGGTTTTCATTAGGATGTCAGTAGGAGCAGTGACATTGATAATTATCTTGATCACCAGCTTGATTTTCATTTCAAAGTTAAGCTTAATTATACATGTAATTAAGCTTCAATAAGCATACCGTACATGTATATACTGCATCATTTGATAGCTTAATCTTTTAAACGTCTGACTAATGTCATGACAGTTATCGGAACTCCAAGTTATTATTATAAACAAGAATTAAGTATAATTGGATAAGAACTGATACTACAATTATCAAACTACTTGAAGAAAAATTACTCAAAAATATTGTTAAAAAATGAAGTCATTTCTTGTTATGAAGAGTCTATTATAATGTATCTTTTATTTTCAGGAATCTGACAACTCCAGAAATAATTATTGTATAAATGGTTAGCATATTTGTGACTTGTTACTGCATCTAGTAAAAGTAAGTTAATTAACACAATTGAAAATGATAAATTATGCATTCCATGTAACTGTTTTGGCAAGGTATGATTACAATTAGTTTCTGTACATCCCAAATTATGAAAGAGATGAATTTAATTTTCATTTGATATCGTATATTTGTTTAGGCATTGTTTTTGTTTGTGTGTGTTGTACATATTTACAGGTAATAATGCACTTTGATAAATTGATTTTTATGTAATTTTTGTGAGCAACCTGATACATAGAAAATAAATCTAGAAAATTGTAGGAGTTGAATAATTTTGGTAAATGGGGACTGTCACTATTAGCATTTGTTTGTTGTAAAAGTGACTTTATGATTATGTAGTTGTAGTATAAGTACAATGAAAGGGCTTTCTAAACCTCAAAATGCTATTTACTCAGAGCATTGTAATAATTTTTCTAAATATTAGCATTTATATGATCAAAATTGCACATTTTTAAATGTTGATATACTGTGAAACAAGAAACTGTCGAGCAACAATAGAGTTTGTAAATATTCATGCTATGAAATAATTGCATCACATTCATAACTGACGCCTTGCTGAATTTTTACCGTTCGCTATTGTTTCTTACGGTGAAAGTGGCCATTGTTTTCAATTCATGAAAGTGACTAGTTTTACTGTATGCAAGATTAAATGATATCGACACTATGAACAGTGCAATCTAGTTTGTTCTATCATGCATTGTTAGATAAATGCCCTTTTAGTATAAACGTTTTTGTTGCTATGTGCTTTATGATACTCAAATGATATATTTGAGATTAGTTATGGTGTCTTCATCGTGTAATTTAGGTGCAAGTATTATGATTGTACATTTAATTCTACACGATGCAACACAGTTCTGTTGCATTTCAACTCTGGTAATGGTACGTCAAAAGTTATGTGTAGGTTTACAATGTAGACACAGCTAGTAGAGAAAAGAATTAATGATAGTCTAATTATTCTAAAATTGTAATTGATTAAAACTATATAGAGCAGAAAGATGCTTGCTATACATTTTCTTCAGGTAAAGCAACATCCCCAGAATCTTACGACTCCCCCTCCCCCCCCCCCCCTGGGCTACCCCTCCCCTGTTTTGTTGCTTGTCAGACTTTTTTTAAAAGTAGTAGACCCCCAACACACTCTTTAAAAAATCGTGGATTTGCACGTATTGTAAGTCAAATCTGTTCTCATGTTCTGGCTAGACTTTTCTATAGCTTAAGAGAATAGAACAGATAATGGTATACTTTTTTAATTATTTTTGTGATGCATATGAGTATATGTGAAGGGGGAAAATATCAAATGATTCTTTGACCTTTTAAATTGATGTGATCGAGCCATCGGCCATGTCATTGGATTTCATTCCATACATTCTTACCTTTAAAGATGTGTTTTTGGTAGAAAAATGTGATTTGTTTTCAATGTTAATGGAATTATTTGTATTTTGAGCCCTTAGTAAGTTGTTGTAATATCACTTTGGTTTAGTTCACTTGCAACAGTACTGACAATAAATTTAGATTTGTATAATGAAGTCTTGCTATTTGAAATGTGCTGAATATTATTGTTCATTGGTTGTTTGGTGCTCATGCTCATTAAATTTTCATATTTCAAAGCAGAAAAAAAAGGGAAAATTATCAATTCTATGAGATAACAGCTAGAGGGAGGGAGGGAGAGACGGAGAGGGGGGGAGGGGGTGAGAGACTGAAAGAGAGATAGAGGAGGGGCTGGAGAAGATGGGAAGTGATAAAGAGAAAGGGTAGTGACCGAGAGAGAGAGAGAGAGAGAGAGAGAGAGAAAGAGAGAGAGAAAGAGACTATTGGGAGGAAGCAGGGATGTGATTTAAAACCACATAATGAACCTGATAAAAGGTAACAACTTTAGATGCTCTTTAAATGCTACTCTTTCAATAATTTTTAACTTCCTACTTTGGTCGATCTTTATACAAAATTGTGGCACTATTATCAAATGTAAGATAAGATAAGATATTTATTCGATCTTTCAAATGTCACATAGAGCATAACATTAGATCATTACACATTTAGATCTACAATGCATTTTTTACTTTTTTTTTATGGCAATGATAAAAACAAAGTGAACTAAAAGAAAGAGGAGGAGACCCCCTGGTTCATCTGGTCATAAATATAGTTTCAAAATACTTTGATTTTTAGACTATGATGGATGTCATCATAGTCTAATTAAAATCAAAGTAGATCTATTTTTAAACTTTGTGATGGATGTTATCATAGTCTAAAAATCAAAGTAATTTGAAACTTTATTTTTAACATCCATTCCTCATACATTCCTACAATTCACTGGTGTTTGTCTACCGTTTATGTTTATCTAAAATATGGGGTACCGGTACCCGCACTCTTAGTCAAAACCGAAGTTGGCATATCGCGTGGTATCGCAATAAGGTATCACACATAATATTCTTATCTTTATTCTCGACCACAGTACGGACGTCGTAATACACTGGACGATTGCACCGCATGAAAATGTTCCACGCCAGATTTCACGGTTGACTGATCATGTTGATGTGGCATCGTCAATTCCTAGCGTTGGAATTGTACACGCGATCAGCTGCCAGCGGAAATTTGTATTGAACCCACCGCACCACGCTCCCATCGCCAACGGAGCGCAACCCTGGTCGTTAGTGTCGCTCCATTTCATGATCGAGCTAGCTAGCTTTGCATGCTCTCTAGCTCTGCCTCTACTCTAGTTACCGCTATCTCCAGCTCCAGTCGACGTCGCGTCCCATACAAGAGTAGACCAAAATTGCGGAAGGAAGCTCGCTTGTTTATGCTGACATCCCACCATTCTTACTTGGCAACGATATGGATTCAATAGACGAGGCAAGATCATCATGTTCATGAAATGAAATATGGTAAATATGCTTTTATATATGAATATATATTTAATTAGATTGAGAGATGACAAACATTCATTCACGAAGGAAATAGTCTAGTCCATGGCCATGTTGACCTCAAAAAGTTTCTGTGTCACTGAGCCGAGTTAATTGACAGAGTCGTTCGCACAGCCTGATTTATTTTTGGCGCTAGTTCAGATGTATATCCAGACTTTGACCCGTAACTCAGCTCCGGCGTGGAGATATACCCACTAGGACCTACTAAAACATACCCAAAACCTAAAGCAAGTAAATATTCATCAAATGTTCAAATGATGGTCATAATTTAAAAGTTGTATGTTTCTATTACCTGTTTCGTGTCAATTAAGTTTCTTATTTTGAGGGGAGTATTTTTCATAAAAACGTTGAAATAATATTAGTATAAACATTCTCACAGGTTTCACGGCAAACCCGGGGGCAAACCACTGCACAATACAAGTAAGTGCAAGTGCATACAGATCTGCAGATGGTGGGACGCCTGTGTGAAGTTATCTACCGTATTAAGGAGATAACTTCACACGGGCTCTACCTGATCTTAAAAAAACTTGAAAGAGTTTAGACCCCCCCCCCTCCCCCCGTCCCTCCACACTTTGAAAAACGTTCCGCAGATGCAGATTTCTTCTGCTTCCCCCCCCCCCCCTCCCCAAACGTTTTTTGCTCTTACGCCACTGCTCCCTCGTCCCTCGGATTTCGTCCCCCCCCCCCCCCGGTCATGAAAAGAAATGGCGGCCCCCTGCCTTTATTGCAAATAATGTTGTAAATTAGTATGGCATGCAAGATGAGATTAATTAAAAGATACAAAAATATTCAGAATACCAATTATCTTGTCATAATTTTGTTCCATGCGCATACATGTATATGCAAATGAGGATTAAGTGCCATTTTATTTATAATACTCACATGCGCACAAAAGTTTGAGCACTTTGCAAAGAGATGACAGAAAATATACAACACTAGATAAGGCAAAAGTTGCGATTTTCAGAATACCAACTTAATCTTAAAAAAAGGCCTAAACACAACAATATTAGAGATGAAACAAGTTTCAGAATACCGCCCGAAATTTCTTAATCTGAGTTGAGTTGAGATGAGTTGAGGTTTCATGATTTATTATGAATTTTATATATTAACGGTCAAAAACATTAATATAACAACAATAACAATAATAAATGCATGTTTAAATCTACAGTGAATGTGTAGATCCAGACTCTAAATACAATCCTATTGATTACAACTCTTGACAAAAGTCAGTCATTTTGGATTACGAGCCCCCCCCCCCCCCCCCCCCCCAGCTGAATTTGATAAACTTTTTTTCAAGCATACATTGCATGGTAGTACATAGGAACAGTGAGTGCTGGTACTGAAATATCGGCCCTTTGTAGTTATTTGCTATGACTTGTGTGCAGGGTACCAGCACATTGGTGACCTATTGAAAAACTATTACCTAAGCTAAGCTGTTCTCTGAAACAAGTGCCTCAGATCTCAGCATTTTATAAATCGTAATGTTTCTTTTTTCTCTAGATTTCCTGGGATTTCTCAACCATGTTGAACTAGCAACAGTTGGAGCAGCTGTGGAAAAATACTTCAGAACTTGGGAACGAGAGTACATCAGACAAAGCAGTTGGAATTCGTGATCAAGTTTTGATACATGTAGCAGAATCTGTTTTGGAAAGCTAAGACTCACACAAGCTGAGAGAAGGAAAATAAACTATTGAGTCATCATGGAAATCTATGTGATATCAGCGTTCTTATTGTCTCTGTTTATGTGCGCAATAGATGCACTGACAGTAGACTTCTCCAACTACAAGCCAAAGTATACTACTCACCCTTTGCTGTATTTTAACAAGCGAGACATTCCAGACTTGATTGCAAAAGCCAGCACAACTCATGAACATATTACAAAGGTCATCGATGAAGCTGTTACCATCTTAATGGGTAACCCCAAGCGATTCTTACCCCCCACGGACTATGCAAAGTTTGGAAGTATATGGAACGAGTATTATGGCAATAATCTACCTCCCCTGGCGTTGTACACCGTGCTTCACCCAGAAGATAAAAAGGCCAAGATATTTTTACTAGAGTACATGGATTTGATGGCTGGGCATCCAAAGTGGCAAGTTATTGCTGCACCTACAGATGAAGTCCCTGTGGCACATTCACTGACTGGCTTTGCTACTGCCTTTGACTGGATATACAACACGCTGGATAGCAAACGTCAGAAGCTGTATCTCCAACGTATATTTAACGAGACCAAAGATTTTAATCGGTATATAAAGATTCGCTCGTGGGGACATTTTTATCTACAGAATCATGTTGCCACTAATATGCTGGCATTCCTGCATGGAGCCCTTGTAGTGCATGCTCATCTTGAAGAAGCAAAAACATGGGTAGAAACGGCTGTTTATAAGTTAGAACAGAATATGAAGCTTTTCAACCACCTCGTCGATGGATCAACTGATGAAGGAGTCCCCTATGGTTCATATACATCAAGGTCAATGATGCAATATATCTTTCTTGCTTTAAGACACTTCAGGATTGATCACACTAAAGATATCTGGGTGAAAGAGCATTTTTGGTTTTACTATCACACTGTTAAACCTCAGTTCCAGAGAACCCTCAGTGTTGCTGACTCTAACCACAATTGGTTTTATGGTCCTGAGAGTCAGGCTGTATTTCTGGATGCCTATGTGATGAAGAACGGCTGGGGAAATTGGTTGGCGAGGGAGATACGGAATGCACGTCCAGATCCGTTGACAGATACAGAAAAGCTTAAATCTGCCGATTCCCAGAGGTGGTGCACAATACATACCGAGTACATCTGGTATGATGCTACCATCCCAGCTGTTCCTCCACCTTCCAGTGGGAAACCTACCATGCACGTATTCTCTGATTGGGGAGTAGTGACGTACAGCAGTACGGATCCAAGGAACCCCAATGACACGTTTCTGTCCTTCAAGTCAGGTGCCCTCATGGGTGCTGCTATGAGTGATGTGGTCAAGAGGGACATGTACAAATCTTGGCCAATGAACGGATGGAATAGCTTTAACCCAGGGCATGAACATCCCGATCAGAATACCTTTGAGTTTGTGCCCAATGGACGACTGTTTGTGACTGATGGACTCTACTCTTCCAAGCTGTCACATTACAATAATATTCTTTCATTTGCTCCATCCCCAACCAGCCACTGCCAAGAGCCATGGGAGGGGCAGCTTGGTGAATGTGCAAAATGGCTTGACTGGAAGAATCCCGACTTGGTTGAGTATCGTGGAGATCTCATTAGTACTGCAACCTCAAATGACTTTGTATTCATCGCCGGTGAAGCAGCTCCTGCATACAACCCATCAATGAAACTTGAATCTGTTTATAGATCCTTAACTCTCTTGAATCCTAACCTACTCTTGGTGTTTGATCATGTGGAAGCAAGCGAATCATCTCCTCTGACCCACTTGGCAGCATACTTTCGCAATGTTCAGTACAGTTTTGAGCTTGACAAATTGTCATCTTTGCTTCAAGGTGCCAGTATAACTATGGACGGAGAAAAGTACAGCATGTATTGGATTAGTTCAGATGGAAGAAGCACAGTGGCAGCTGTCCAAGAAGAGAAGCCCTCTCAGTACCAAGCACGTCCTACAAGCTTTGTGAATATGACCTTCAAGCTATCGCCCCGCATAACAAGGCTTGCGTATATTCTCTGTGGTCCATCAATCAAGCTAAAGAATCTGCAGTTCCTTGAGAGCATTGAAGATGGAGTCACCATGTTTGTTGGGACTTCTGATGAAGACTACCAGGTGATGGTCAGCACCAAGCACTCCGATCCTGTTGCTCGTCTGAGGTACCTCAAGTATCCTGGTCATGCCACAGTACAAAGGTTGAGCAAGCCATCAGAAATAGTGAAGTTTGGTGTAGCACAGTCATTCTTTACAGAGACTCCCTCTCAATTGGACAGCTCACCTGTTAAATGGATCTTATTAATTGCATTTATTTTATCAGCTCTTGCATTTTTCTGGTTTGGCAAGAAAACGAGATTGAGACCAAGGAGTAGAATACATTCCATCGGCATAGGACTTTGCTTCGTATGGGTGGTCATATGGGTAAGCGTTATCAATAATTGTGCAATCTTTGGTTGTGATACTGATGAGGAATTAGAGAACTCTGTCCGATCATCTGGACACCAAGCACCTCTCAATACATTGAACAACAAAATGCTGCCCTCAGTGGTGATCACTTCTTTGCCAGGGTCAGGTGCAGAGCTCATCAGCTGGCTCTTTCATGAGAACCCTGACTTCATCTACATGGTGGCTCCCTCCATTTACGCTCGCCTCCCTCGAGGTGACGGCATTGAAGTCAACCCAATCACAGATGCCTGCGAGTGGAACGATAGCGAGTCTCTCCATCCTGTCAAGCTCAAACAATGGGTGCAGGACATGCGATGGAGCCCAGAGTTGTTTGTGTCTTCTATCACGGACAAAAACCCTCAGTCAGACGTGCATTTCACCCAGGAAATGATCCAAGCTAAGAAGATAGGACGTCGTCTCCTTGCTGTACAAGAACAACCAAAGATTGAGAATAAGGAATTCAATGACATCATTTATAAGACCTTCTCTCCAAACAGTGTGCGTAGCCATTTGGAGAAGTACCCCAATGCCCAGGGTGTTCTCTTTTTCAAAAGTGGTGGATGGACTCTTAAACTTCCCTGGATCAACAGTGTTCTCAAGAACACCCTCCATGCCATTCATTTTGTGCGTGATCCAAGAGCATTCGTCGCCAATTACCTCCGCAAGTCTGAGGAATTGTACAAAGCCATGGATGTCCAGCAAAGTATCAAGGACCTGTTTGACCAGTCAGAAAAGTCTTGTGTTGATGATAATGGACAATATGCTTGGGAATTTGAAAAGCTACGTGCGGAATACAGAACCAATAAGAACTCTGCTCTACGGCTATTAGCATCTCTATGGGCGTCGCACACTGGAGCCATTTTGCGGAAAGCTAGTGATTTACCAATTGGTGCCTTCAAGTTGGTGAAGGTGGAAGACCTTGTCATGGAGTCGGAGAAAACAGCGGAAGCTATTCACCGTCATATAGGTGAGACATACAACTGTACATGTATATCATGGGGCTATAGTATTCATGAAAGTAATAGGCAGGTCCACATTTTTTCTAAGATATCTAGAGTTTCAGTATCTGATTAGTATATTAAGTTGATAGCCCTCCTAGAGCTCAACTCAGATAAAATATGACATAGAAATTACACTTCATGTTAATAATTCCCTTAAGGAACTCCAAGTACTTGTACATGTTCCTTGCACTTTATAGTTGAATATAAACAGGTATTTATTATACCAATGAAACATCATTTGGCCTGTTTTTGGCTTAATTTTGAGTTACAGAAAGAAATCTGTTACATCATGTACATACTACATATGATGTAAACAAACCTTAAAAATGCAGAGAAAGCTCTTCTATGGATTGCACATGAAATTAGAGTGCATCTGAAATCTGAAACGTTTTATTAACTGCAAGATACATGTATGTACAGGTTTCTTAGTTATAATAATTTTTAACACAAGGCAGATAAATATGTACAAAGTTACTTTAAATTTTAAATATATATATTGTGGCACTTATCATTATCCTTATTTGCAGTGTAATATATTCATGAGAGCTCTTTTGAATTTGCAATCAAAAGAGTGAGATTCCTGATGACGTTTTAAAATATCTCATTTTATATGATATTTACCGGAACACGTTTTTAATTTACCAGAGCTCTTGTAGAGTTTTCAGAGCTAAATTGCTCCATATTAATATTATTGTCATTGCTGGTATGTGAAATATGTCATTGAACACCCTGTTTTGCTATTTACTTGCACTTTTTTTTACTCATGTATAACAGGTATACCATTGCGGCCTACAACCCTTCAAAAACTAATCCAAGCCGCCAAAAGCAGCGTCTACAAACTCCCTTACGAGCTAGCTTACTCAGAGCGTTCCATCGACTTGTGGCGTCGGGAGCTCAACACAGAACAGATCACCGAGATTGAGCAGATCTGTGGACCAGTCATGGTGCAGCTGGGTTATATAAGGGAAACAAAATCCATGCCAGTGAACGAAACATAGTCACAGGAAGTATTTCATTTGATGCATTTATTCTGTACTAATCATAATGTGAAACGAAGGTGTGAATCTTCAATGACTTCTGAACAGTGATAGTTAAAAGCACAAATCATCATGTGAGTACTGTTATCTGGAGCAGTTGGCAAAGAAATATAAAACAAAAGACTTCTGTGTCTAGGAACGATGTCTTAGGTATGTGAGGAACATCTAGAAATAATAGCAAGTATAAAAAAAAGTTGTTCATCTTTTAATGCTTTTACCTAGTTCTAAGATATGCAATCAAGACAATTTTGTTGGCATACAGCCTTTTTATTTTGCTCAGTATAGATTTTAGTAAAAGAATACAAGCATTTTGTATAAAGATATTTTTTGCATAAGTGCTTGATGTAATATGGGAACTTGAAATTGTAGATCATTTGCGTGTATATTGTGATGTGTAATAATACTAAAAAAACAACCTTATTATGCATATCGAACATACATGTGTTATAAGGGTTGGTTTTTATTATTATTAATTTATTCATGGTATAAAACAAAATATATGACTAGCAGCCGATGGCTGAATAGTTCAGATTTTACAAGCAAGTTTTAAAAATACATAAAATACAATACAATACTGAAAATGATAAGCCAGATGATACTCGGGGTACATACGGTAGACCACTGTGGATTAAATAATTCAAGAAGAACAAAAACAACAAATAACTCATGGAACATTATTCATGGAGAGAAGTAAATTGCACTTTTGATCGATAAATTATGTCCATCGTTCCCACCATTCTATCCGTCCTCTTCTTCCCTCTCTCTTCTGGTGACACAGTTTACAAAATAGCATATCTTGTCCTTGAATGAAAGGTGGAACAGCAAAAGTATCTGCATAATTAGCCATCTCCCAACACAATGTGCATGTTAATAGACTTAAAAAGGCAATGAAGCAATTTATTATAATTTTTTTAAATAATGATAGACCTATTTAATAAAAACATACAGGTAACATTATTTTATATCTAGATATACAGGTTAGCACCTTTCAAACTCTAAGGGCAAATCTTTTATTGTGGGAATCTAGGCTTTCAGATGTTTTTGAAGAAGTTACAATGTAATTAAGCACTCTTTCTTAATAACTTGTGGAGTTTGTTACATAGGCGTGGGGAAACAGATTGGAAGGATTTAAAGCCAGCTTGTGTTTGGTATTCAGAAATGAGAAAGGAAGGAGCTGATAATTTATTTTTGGTCATCATTCATAACTTTATTTTGCATTTGAAAATCATTTTGAAATGCTATTTCCATTTAGAATTCATAAAATCTTGTGGATAATACATATACATGTAAAACCCAGACAGTGGTAATTCTAAATATTTTGCCAGTCACTTTCTAAATCTTAGCCACCCGAACTTGACTCGTGTACTGATATGTAACATCCAGTGTTTAGGCAGCGGTGTATATTATATCTGGCCTTCAAAGTGGGATCGAAGAGGAAAAAGAGCAAAGTCAGCACACAAACAGAAGAAAGAAAGATAGAAAGAATACAACAATGTAGATCTGTAACAGGTGCAAATCATTTGTGCTAATGTACAGTACAGGTACATTTAAAAAAAAAAAAATCCCACATTGCTTACAAATTCTTGCAGAGTTCGACATTTGGAAGACAATTTATTTTTTAACTCAATTGGTTCAGATTATTTGGTCATATTTATTTACCTTTTCTGAGCAGCAGATTAAGAGAGGGGGGGGGGGCAAAATTAGGCAATGCTCCTCCATATTGTAACACACACACTAATAAATTCCTTTATTGTGTTTTGGAAGTGCCTAATTACCTCCATCGACTTTTGTTAACTCTCTAATACAAATAGAACACTTTTGTGAGTATTTTTATTTTTTAATAACCTCTCCAGTCTCCCTCCTTGATTAATTGATCATCAAAAATGCTTCAGTATGGCCTTGTTTAAATATGCAGTGGTGAACTGCAGCCTTTCTTTGTTTGTTGTTGCTGCATGCGATGACATAAAGTGTAATTAATACGCCTCTCATTTCCTATCTTATAATACAGAGCTACACAATGTAATTGGATAGGCATAGGACCTTTATTGTGAGCAGTTACCATTCATTGACACGTAAAACACACCTTTTTAGGGTTGTGGGGGGGGGGGGGGAGGGGGCGGCAGTTTACCGCGTCCTATCTGAACGTGCCTCAATGCATGCACATGTAGAATCACCGAGGTTTTAATGATTATTCTTGACACTGCACAGGAAGTGGTAGAAACCATTGAAAAGGGGCAAGAGTTATTTCTAAAAATATGAATGGAACCACCTGTCAAACTGTCCATATTGACCTTGCTGAATGAGTATTGTATTATCTGACTTTTGAAGGCTGCATGCGTGGAGGCTGGTATATGTGTACACACACTATGAATATGACTGACAAAGAAAGCGGACAGGTGTCACATGCATATTCACCTTTTTACATAATAGCAGTGAAGGGATGTTCCTTTGTCTACCTGAGGAACTGTATATTTTGTCCGCTTTCTTTGTCTGTCATGTTCATAGTGACATCAACTGGGCTTACACATACCGTAGTGCATGTAGATAGGCCTCTACACCTGTCATACTACCAAACTGACGAAAAGCTTGACCATTTGGGGTGATATACAGGTTGTAATTATATGTTGTTGTTGTTTAGGTTTATAAGCGTTTATCATTCAGGAGTGAATACATAGTCCTCTTCTGCTAGGATGTTTTCCTTTCAAATTAGATTTACTTTTTGAAACATATAGATTTGGATAAATTGGATTCTTACAAGTTAATTTTTTTATTTAATGTTTAAGAGGTCAGTGGCTAGCGAGCCAAAGACCTATCAGCTATATTGGACGTCCAAGGACCAACCCGGACACGGGATGTGCAGTTTATTGTTAGTCTTGTTTCACTATTGTTGGTGTTACTGGGGTATTTACAGGTGTACTGTACATAGTATATACACATGTAACTGTTAAAGCTGTTATAAAAAAATTAATGTAACCATTACAGTTCCCTTGAGTGAAAACTACGCATATACATGTACAAACATTAAAATGTAAATTTAGATATTTATTTTTGAGCCTGTGTATTAGGGGTTGTCAAGTGTACATGTAGTCCCCCAGCCCCTGTAAAATACAACAATGTATTGAGAAGTTGACTGGATACTGATATGTGGAGGCTGTGTGAACACTGGCTGATTGGCTGAAAATCTTTGTTATAACATAACAAAATGTTTCTTTTATATTTAAAGGTGAATTCCATTCATATTGAATTAGGTATCGTTAGAAAGGTTATTTTCATTTCTTCATTTTTGTTTTTAAGTTCATTGTCAATAAACATAAGGGGAAGGAGATATAATGGAATGAAGTTACGAGAATCAAGTTTTTCTGAGAGAATTTCGTCTACGATACCATTAGGAGATTTGAGCATGTGACGTCATTCCGTGGACTATTCACAACACGTTCACCGCGCGCATTCTATTCGCAATCAGATAGCACTGCAGTGTACATATCAGAGTGAAAGTATAGACGTTATATCGGAATATTAATCATCAGTAAAAATGACAGAAAACAGCTCAGATGAACTCGAAATGATCTTTGAGTATGATGAAGAAGAAGTTAGTAGCAGTGATGATGGTATATAAGTGAAGATGATGGTGAATTGGGCGAATTAAAGACGACGAAAATGTAACGCTGATCGAATCGTGATGCGGGAGTTCAAGCTGCCAGCTAGGCCTACTCCAGGAAGCTCCGACGCCGAGCTTCGGCGGGTGCATAGAGAAACATTCAAACATGCAGCGGGTGGGGCGACATTATCTCAAAATATGCGAAGGGAGTAATTACAATTTTGACTTTACTAGCCGTTGCTCGACTTCTCTGAGCATCTGGCTGGCCAGTTGAAATTATAATTTGAAGAATTAGTCTTCGATGGGGAAAAGGGGGAGATTCTTCGTCCTACCCGACGATTCTTCCCTGTTGTATATCGTCGATTCAACATGCATGGCGAAGAGATAGTACCGCACTACCGCACCGTCTCTTTGCTGAGTTTTTTTCTCTCGATCAGCACTGAGACATTTCATCTAGACCAGTAGTAATTACAAGCCGAGTAATAATACTTAATTTGTTCGAATGACAGACGTTTCAGCTAATTTATAACCCGAGAAAAACAACTTTATCTCCAAAAAATGTCACGCTGCAATTGCAGCTCAGCTCAGCTCAGCCGTTTGTAGTGCAGTGTTCACCCACTGCGGTGAACACTGCACTACGAACGGCTGAGCTGAGCTATCGCGAGTTCTCCCCGTGCCGCGAAATTCAAGTTACGCTTATTATCAAAACAAAACATAGGCGAAGCCGGTGTGTCAGGATCTGCAAGACGATCAACTATTTTACAGTACCAAACGTCAATATTTCAAGGAAACCAAACATCGGGAAGTAACCAATGCTTATATAATTGAAAGAATGTTTATTTCTTGATTGTAAATTCGATAAAACACTTCATTAAATATCACAAAAATTGCAAAATCTACTAACAAAATTACCCATGTTTGTGTACGTTTTTACGTTGAAATAATACGTTGTACTTCCGGGTTTAGGAACAGTCCACGGAAATACGTCACATATACTACGTCACGAAGGAGAATATCAAGGCTTCCGGGTTCCTCTGCTTACACTTTTGATCTTTCCAAGTCTAATAATAATTTAACAACACATGCAAATTTCTGTCAATCAATATATTTGTATTCCTTATGTCATAAGCATTGCAACAATAGCAAACATGCATATTTTCACCACTTTCTTCCAAATTCACCTTTAAGCATTTGTATGCTGTCATCTGTACACTGTTGACTTCTGTCTTCTAAAAAAAATGCAGTGTTTCTGACAAAATAATTTATCATTTTGCCATATTTCTCAATTCTCAACGCTTTTGAGATGCGGCTAATTTTTTTAAATTTTTGTATTTCTATACTGCTATACATGTACATGTATAATCCAATCATGATTTCCTTTTGTGATATATCTATCCTCTTAGCAATATTGATGGAATACTTTTATATGTCTTATTTGTAGCGACATGTGTAAATAAAGACGTGAGGAACTGCCAATTGATTTGTATGATAATGAAATTATGTCCATGTATAGCAAAATTATGATATGCAAAATCATGCAATGATTTATACCTGACTCACCTGTGTGCTATATTTAACCATTTCTTTATTTGTATTATTTGATGTACATGTACGTGTACACCGCGTGTAGATAAATATTTGATTTGCTATTTACCTTTCTTGAAAAGGAATTTTCAAGAAGTCTTTGTTATTTTTGATGATCAGTTTGCTCTATATCTTAGATGTGGTTACAACTCACGGAGCTCTTATGAGGCTGACTTTTAAATGAGAGATTTGTACAAACCTGTCCACTGCAGAGAAAGAGTAAAAAAACAAAAAACATTTGCTATTTTCTCGAGATAAATCGTGATCTCAGTCACAAACAAAATTTATGCAAGGCTCCGTCAAATTTTGTGATGTGGTGCATTTTATACAAGACCCTTTTTGGACAGGAAGTTTGTAACTTTGAAAATATGTTATCTTTTTATATAAATGTGTAGTTTGAAATATATGGTCATGTAGCTGGTATGTGTATTTTTAATTCAAAACATTGCATCATACTTGACAAATCATGGTATTTACACCGCTCTTTTTAAACAGATGTGCCTACACGCGTTTCTTGTTTTGTTATTATTTGAAATTCAAATTTATGATCAGTTTAATAAGAAATAAATTGTCTTGTCTTTACAGTTGTTTGTTAGATATTTCATCCTATAAATGATTATACATGTATACAAAATAAAGGTAAATGTGCATACACTTAAAGCACTATGTGTACTCGTACTCAAAGAACATAAACCTGAGCTGTTACAGTACATGGGTTTTATTGTATGAATGTTGTAGCTTACCTAGTAGTAGCTTATCTAGTATTAAACTACATGTATTGCTTACCATACAGATATAATGAATGCTTAAGAGTAGAATGAACATTCTTTGTGATGTTTACTACTGTAGTGTTTATTTTTCTTTACACAATAGCAATTGTTTTAATAGTTCATTATGGTTGTAAAACTGTAATAAGGGCATTGAGAGCAAGGTAGTCCTACAGTATTTGGATTGGACACATACATCCTTTCAGCCTTGATATTGTACCACCAATACTGGTAGTTATAATTGGATATGTGTAGTACATGTATCATATTCTAGTGCTGGCCAATCAGTGGCGGATCCAGGGGGGTAAAAAGGGGGCACGTGCCCCCCCGGCCAAAAAAAAATATGTTAAAATCAGCCCAAAATTCGCCCAAAATTTACTGAAAAACAGGGGCGTGCCCCCCCCCCCCCCCAGCCAATCTCTTTCCTACCGTGTGCCCCCCCGGCAAGAAATTCCTGGATCCGCCCCTGCCAATAGTCTATTTAATATACAGGTCATTTAGATAGTTAGAGGTGTGTATTTTAGGAGGTTTTTAATTTCTTGAGTGATGTGCCTTTTTCTTAGAAATGCAGGATTTTTTTTCCATCGGGTGGTGGTACCAGTAACATTTAGATTGGATGATGCATGAATAACATGCTTTGGCCATTTAAGTGGTGATCCTATTTCCGTTTCATAGAAGGAGAATGTCGAGTATGGAAAAGGAACCCTTAAAGGTAAAGACCAGTATCGGAAACGCCCCAATTTCAAAAAATGAAATGGAAGCTCTCATTACCAATCATGTGAGAGAATATGTTTTGACTAATACACGATGATACAAAATTTGCCGGGAAACCGCCTACTAATTCATATATTTGGTAAATTTGTTTCTCTCATGGTCGTGTGAGAGATAAAGGGTAGTCCCATATACATCTTTCTGTGTATAGTGCTTGTAACTTTACGAAGAATGGGCCAAATTTCTTATCATTTTGATGATTCCAGAACCTTGCAGATGCTAGATGCTAGATGATCAACCTTTTCTGATCGATTCCACAACGTTTCTTTCACAATGCAATCGCATGACCATTACTGGTCTTTACCTTTAACATGCGTGAAACTATCACTACTTCTGTATAAAGTGATGAAGATTCACAAAAGGTATATAATGTATGCTTGGAAGAACATGAAGTAGAATTAGATTGAATCACTCTGGATTATCAGAATTCACAAAAGTCTTTGGTTATATCAGGGTCATCTCCCTGGTACCACAGTATAATTGCAGCTATGATTTGAATTCCTAGTTGTAAGATTATGTGAAAATGTGTTATTTTGTCAGATTTTCACTTGCCAAATTAATTCTTTTATTGACCACAGAGAAATGCTAAGCTTCTGTTGCAATCTTTACTAAGATGCTTCAGTATTGTTGAGCCACTTATATTGTGATTTGGACAATTGTTTATGTAAGTTTTAAAGTATTGGATCAATCGTGGCAAGTCAGGGTTTAATAAACTAAGCTACCTGTACAGTATATGAATCATTGGGGGCTGACACTTCTGTATACTGACCATGTGGGAGTAACTTTTGCACCATAATATCGGGATAGGGAGGAACCCAACTCTTTTGCAATCATTTAATTTTTGCGGCCGATTATTCCCAACACACGGACGAAAATGAATACATTTTGGTGGATGGGAATTTTTGCTAGTTAACATTTGCAACATTTGTGGAAAGTGAAATGTCACTCTGACAAAACAATGCTCTTTCAGTCTTCATGTAGACAGCCAAGGATAATTATATACTACATGTACATGAATTATAGAGTAACATTGTACAGTTGGTAATACAGGGTGATGTTTGTCTCTTCTGACTTTTATTCAGGGTAAAGTTCATCCATTATCCAAATTAATCAAAAACTACTTAGACCTTTGTCAGACGGCAAAGCACCGCACAAGCGGTTTCCCTTGCTTGACTTTGGAATTGTTATAGAATAATTTCACAAAATTGATTCATTGATTGTAATTTGTTGTTCTTTAGCTTTAAGCCAATACTTAATGATGAGGCTGATTTCCGCTTTCTTTCTCTTTTTGTACAGAAGAAATTTTCAAAGGTGCCTTTTTATAGAAAAGTTATGAAAATGTATGATAATGTCGATGAATTTAAAGTTTCTTACCACCTTGACCAAATTGAATTGTTCTGGACTAAATGCTCTCCATCCTCATTGTATTACTTGATCATTTACTACAAACTCTACATGCTGCCCCTCCTGAATGTTAAACACTTGTTTGTTCTTATTCTTTGTAGAAATACATGTATACCAACTTGTTCAAAATATTATTTGCATACTTATTTCATTGAGAGTTTGATCTTTGGGAATTAGCAATTGCATCCAAGATCATTTGAATTTTTGCCCTTTCTTTCTTTCTTCATATTTTGTCCTTAGTGAATGTTTGATTTGAGTTATAATTTAAAAGTTTATTTATGTACTTTTTGTATACATGTATTGTCTTTGAAATTTGATAATTGAATTGTAGAATACTTGCACATACAAATGAATTGATGTAAAACTATAATAGGTTGTGCATACATTGCATATTATTAACATATCGAGGGGTCAGTGACACACAGACGTAACTCCATTTTGGCCATTTAGAGAAAAAGTGGTTTATGTGTCACTGAGCACTTGGACCTTAGGTCTATGTTTTAGTAGCCATTGACTTCAATGGGGTGTAAGGTGGAGTCAAGTCTTTGTGTTTCCTGGAAAGCCCACATTTTTCTGAACATTTTGATATCAAATACTCATTTTAGCAAAATATGGAGTTACGTCTTTGTGTCCCTGAACCGGCCTAGATATATGAATTAAATGACCATGTTATATGTTGATGTTTATGATGATTGATTGGGGGAGGGCAAATAAATAAATGTGACATTAAAAAAATTATCATGATGATGAATAACCAATACAGATGTGTAATCGTCTTTTCCTCAGAAGTACTTTTGAATTGAAGTATGCTAGCTTAAAAAAAGAAATGAAAAAGGGGGAAAACATTGTACCCATTGTGCTGGCATGAAAATTAATTTCTTTTTGTTGGATTGTTATGTCAAACTTTTGTTGCACCCGTAAGATGTTCTCTATCCAATTGCACAGTTTCATAATAAACCAGGGCTTTCTGAGTGTTTACAAAATGTCTTGTGAACACAATATTGAATAAAAATAGCTTTCCATATTAAAACAAACAGATTTTATGGATACTTTGTCACAAAAGACTGTTATACTTCATGCTACATATACATGCCATAAGCAAAAGAAATACACACACACACCCATACATACATTTATGATTTGCAAAGAAATATCAATAAAGGTATCTTTTATTATACATGCTTTGTATACAATTATATAATTTGGTAGTACTGGAAATTGCTTGTTTCTTGAAAATTACAGTATGGTCAGTACATGTTATAACATCAGTACACACATATAGGCCTACATGATGATGACATGATAATTATACTACCGGTACATTCCAAAATTCAATGATGTGCATTGCACATTAATTGTAGGCCTAATACACACAGTGGAAGACAATTCAGTTTTTAATAGCAAGTATTCATGACTTTTTTGCCAACTTCTTTTTGCAAATATGAGCTGCAAACATATAAACACCCCCCCCCCCCCCCCCACAAAAAAAAAAAAAAAAAACACTTATGACGTCTACAAGAAAGGAATAGGATTCCTGGAGTACGATTCTCTATAAGAGAGAAAGAGAGAGAGACTGGAGAAGGCTTTTTATGAAAACTTGATGATGAACTTGATGATTTCTTTCTTCAGATGCAGATAATTTCCTCTTCTACAGGGTTGCCAGTTTTTAGGCAATAGCCTGAATTCAGGCCCTGGCGAGTTATTTTCATACCATAGTTTAGGCTTTTTTGTGTACAAACTAGCTCATTCTAGGTGATTTTCAGGCCCTCTGATCAATTCTAACTGGCATCCCTGGAAGTTTGTATGAGCATGCAAGGCTGAACTGATTATATTTAGAGGGTGAGTGGTCAAAGATGATATATTACTGGGTCATGAGAGTGTAAAAATCCCAGAAAATATCTTATTAACTGTGATTATTTAGAAAAACAATTGAACAGTCCGGATTAATATTAAGAATGGAAAACCACTAAAAACATTAAATGAACAGCATTTGGGTTCTTGAAGTCTGATGTTAAAAGTCACAGGATAATTGATCAATGGATGTACCTTTAGGTAGAGGCATATTAGAGAATGATGCATCTTATTCATCTTATTAATCAGCTTTTACTCAAAAGTTACATCCATAATCTGTTTCTCTCATTATTCTGCATTATATAAAAAAGATTAAATATTACAGTGGACTTCTTCCCCCTTTAAGAACTTTACTTTTAATACCTGCATGTATAAGGGACGTTTCTTCTACATGATTAAATACCGTCTTAGCTTCCATACATTTAAATACAAAGGTACCTGCAAAATTATTATGCAGGGTGCCATTAGTTACTTTTTACACATGCTTGAATAGTGATTAGGCAACTGGTGTTTAGTACCCTTGGCCTAAAACTACTGGCAATCCAAAGGGATATACACATTTTGAACCTATGCAATCTTAGTCTGTCTCTCCTGAGATAACAACTAGATACCGGTACCGGTATATTGATTTTTTTTAGAGAGTTACATCAATTTCTTGTAATATGCAAGTTTATGAGATATCAACATTATTGCGCAGATACGGTGAACATATATATGTTATATATTTGTGGCAATAGTATAAGTTGACTTTTTCCAAACTGTAACCGTTGGCAAATAACAAATACATGTACAGCATGTGACATTACATAAGCATAATATGAAGCATTGTACAAAGCCTACTATTAAGACTTATATTTTTATGTTCATAGGGCTTAAAATTCATAATTTAACAAAAAAAGTCATTGCAAAAACCTTTTAAGAACTCTCATCTATACCTACAAGTTTGTTCATAGTGAGTATATGATTTCACTCAAATTAATTGGAATACTTCCAATACTACCGGTAGTTGGTATTCTAGAATAAGATGCATAGTCTTAAATGCAGCACCAAGATTTCAAATTCATTTTTATCAACATCTACTAAAAAATTTGCTAAAGTAAATACTGGTTTCAAACTTACACTTTGATTGATGATTACATAAAATTAAATTTAACAAAAAAACTAGCAGAAAACATCAATGGACCACAGAATATTTTCCTCTCTTTGATCCAGAAATTTCTTCTGAAATAGAGAATCAATAGTGGATCAGAAAACATGAAACTGTTGTCTTCTTTCTTCTAATAATCAGAATTATTGTTCTGATGACAATCAGATATTAGGGTTTGGCTAAGCACAGAAATTGAGTTTTACATTAGGCTAAAGTTATGAATTAGGGTTTATAGAAAACTGTGTCATAGAAGAGTGTGTGTCATAGCTAGAACACCATAATGACTTGATTAATAAAATACTTTAAGCTGCCATAGAGGAAGGTGGGCGTGTGATTCATACAAGATCCAGTGAACTGCTATGACTTTGTTGATGATTCGTCTGCATCTTCATCTGGAGTTCCAAAGTCATCATCTTCATCTGGGGTTCCAAAGTCATCCTCCTCTTGGAGGCTGTCTTTGGTAGATGCGTTCTCTGGGAGTTGTTGCTTGCCGCTGGAAGCTTCTGTGGAATCTACAAGAAGTCAAGAACCAAAGGGGAGGAGGAATCATTTTATTGAAATACATCCCACACACCAGGGGGGTGTTTCACAAAGATCCTAAGTTTGACTTATAATAATAATAATATTTAATTTTTATAAAGCGCTTAATACAAATGTCTCTAAGCGCTTTACAAATATACTATTACCCCGATCATTGGATTCAGTGCTTGCCCGCACACACTATGGATAGCATCATTGAAAATAATTTGTAAAAGTTATTTCTAAAGGCATAAAATGTTGATTCAAATCATTCATATTTTCTATTATCAAGGAGATTTCATGTTCTTGATGTGAAATTTATGAAAAGTCTAAAATACTTTAATTTTTGCTTTTGGAAACATTTGATTTTAAGGCTACAAATGGCTCTCTATGATTTTTTAAGTCCAAGTAAGAGTTAAGTTCGACTTAGGATCTTTGTGATACACCCCCTGGAGTCTTATAACGTGGTTATTCATAGTGAGGCTTCATATTGAAAGATAGATCACTGATCAATGACATAAAAATTTGGAAGAGCTTAAATCCTCTATTTGGCGCCAGGAGGGCGTTAGTAACTCTTGTATATGAGTTTAACGCCCTTGTAGCTCCAAATAGATGACAAGAGAAACTGACAGAGACAATACATGCAACTGATTATAACCTACTTTAAGAACATTAGACTATGATAACTGTCTCGTCTAAAAATATCATTATTTTTCCTTCCACATTATTAGAATAGATAAATGCAAAATTCAACAATTTTTTTTTATTATGCCAAACAATACAAATGTCTCTCATTTTTTACCTTTGATATCCTCCTTGACATGTGCTTGATCTTGAAGTGAATCTCCTTTATCTTTGGTGTCTGCATCCTCTGCGTTCAAGGAACCACTTCCTTTACTCTCTTCTCCTTGTTTCTCTTTGTCTCCACTATGTCTGTTGTCTATCCTCCCTACCTCGTCCACTGATGCGGTGCCTTCCGTAGAGATGACTTTAGATTCCTCCTCTTCATCTTCATCATCCTCATCATCGCCCTCATTACATTCCTCATCCTCTACATCATCCTTGATCAGAGGAACTCTTTTTCTGACCGGCCTCCGATCAACATCGCTGTCGTCGTCGTCGTCATCATCAGGTCCCAGGAAGTCATCTAGGGCTTGTTGGTCATCTCTGCCGATGGAAAGCTCAAACTCATCGAGTCTGTTCTCAAATTCCTGGGATAATTGAGTCACTGGTGCTGTGGAAGAAGGAGAAATAGCTTGATAAAGAACGACAACTAATTTAACTGCTTCATACTAACAGACCGATGACTCCTTGACATGACAGTGATCCATGCACTAAAAGTAATGTTGTCAGTAGCAATATGAAGACTTAGGGATCACATCACTAGGTATGTACCTGGGAAGACGGGAAGAGGGAATACTCAGGATGATGGAAACATACAACTTTGCTTCTAGACTGACAAAGCACCCTCACCCCCCCCCCCTGAATTAAAAACTATTTGAAAAGAGTTGAAAGTATTTTCCTTCCCAGATGAAAAGAACATTAAGTGAGAGTATCAGAGTAGTGTACAGTCAAACCTATCTATAGCGACCGCCCAAGGGGAACAAAGAAAGTGTTCTTTGTAGACAGATTCCTTTAGTACATGTTTCAATGAGAAACCATTTTCATGGGAAACAGAAAATGTAGTCTTTGTAGACAGGTGGTCATGTTCGACTGTATATACTAAATAATCAACTAAATTACCCACGATGGAAAGAGGGTGATATTAATATAAGCTATATAAACATGGCTACACATAATAATGATAAAAAACACATGAAAAAACATAATAAGGATGTAAAGTAGTAATACCTGACATTTTTCCATGTGTTCGGTAGTGATCCATGTCAGCAGCAAAGACTTCTTGGAAGGCTTTCTGTCTCTCTTTCTTCTTAGCATCTTCCTTGTCTTCTACTCGACGGAACTTCTGGTTGTATTCATCTAGCAGGCGTTCTGTAAATCATTATAAGGCAGGTTTAGTCACACACTTAAGTGAGGTTACATATCATCTGCTGAGAGCCAGGGATGTGTTAGATTTGTGTAAATGGTGAGGTAATGAATGCCCTTCTAGCTCCAAACTGACATCAAATAACTGTAGGAACAAATCCTAATTTTGATTTAAAGCTACTTCACAAAATCTTTCTAAATATTTTTTTATTTTGTTACTGGTTTATTTTGTTAACCTTTTGTTTATGGAAAATGATTTAAACTAGATGGAATTCGACTGCGCGCAGTCGAAATGATGCCTCCGTCATAGAGCAATTTTACAAACCAAAACAGAAGAAATTTTTCAAATTCAAGTTCAATTGTAATCCATTAACAGGTTCTCAGAATATCGTGATTACAAGCAATTTCTCATATACATATATGACCCTTTGATCTTTGACCTCATGACCCAAGAATCTACTCAGTTCATTGGCTCTGCAAGATACATACATGATCCAAGTTTGGCAGGAATCCATCAATCTGTTCTAATGATAATGCGATCAAAAGCTATTTTTGCATACATAATGAGCCGTATGACCTTTGACCTTGACCTCATGACCCCAAAATCTATTCAGTTCATCGGCTTTGCAAGTAACATACATGATCTAAGTTTGGCAGGAATCCATCAATCGGTTCTTGAGATAACGCGATCACAAGCTGTTTTTGCATACATAATGAGCCCTGTGACCTTTGACCTCGTGACCCCAAAATCTAATCAGTTCATCGGCTCTGCAAGATACATACATGACCAAAGTTTGGCAGGAATCCATCAACCGGTTCTTGAGATAACGCGATCACTAGCTGTTTTTGCATACATAATGAGCCCTGTGACCTTTGACCTTTAACCTCGTGACCCCAAAATCTAATCAGTTCATCGGCTCTGCAAGATACATACATGACCAAAGTTTGGCAGGAATCCATCAATGGGTTCTTCAGATAACGCGATCACAAGCTGTTTTTGCATACATAATGAGCCCTGTGACCTTTGACCTCGTGACCCCAAAATCTAATCAGTTCATCGGCTCTGCAAGATACATACATGACCAAAGTTTGGCAGGAATCCATCAATCGGTTCTTCAGATAACGCGATCACGAGAACGGGACGTACGGACGGACGGACAACCCGAAAACATAATGCCTCCGGCTACTTCGTAACGGAGGCATAAAAACAACAACTAATTAACACCCACTATAATAACAAATTTAATTATGAATTATTTAACATACAGTATTATTAACCGTATCAGACATCTGAGCAGGGCAATTTTTAAATGTTATTGCCCTCCAGGTTTAATGGATGAGCCAAAAAATTACAGGCAAAAAAAATATTATTGACCTCTCAGAAAAGCCGATGGGATTTTGAGTGTAATTTGCCGGTCAATACGATTATACAGTAAACCAATGAACAAATATTATTGCCCGATCTGAAAAGTCAATGGGATTTTGTGTGTAATTTGCCGGTCAATACGATTATACAGTAAACCAATGAACAAATATTATTGCCCGATCTGAAAAGTCAATGGGATTTTGTGTGTAATTTGCCGGTCAATACGATTATACAGTAAACCAATGAACAAATATTATTGCCCGATCTGAAAAGTCAATGGCAAAATGTGTGTTAAACTAGTGAGCAATAATGTAGATCCAGTTGTAATTTTCATCGCACATCAGCTACTGGTATTACGCGTATAAGAAAATGCGCACTTTGCACAAACTCTAATGTGACGTAACAATCACACCCTAGGGCCAGGCACACTGTATGCAGTGTATCAAAAATTTGAATGCGCAGTGCAGGTTTGACAATGTTTTTGCAACTTTTCATACTAGGAAACCCTGTGCAGCCTGTGGGCTACAGTGTTTTACATAATTTAAGAGTATAAGATAGTAAGAGTTTCTTGTTTGCTCTAGATGTCTGATGTGGTTAATAATAGTAATATTGACTGCCTAATTCAGGGCAATACGACTTATCATATATCACCCTCACCTTCGGTTCGGGCGATATATGTCGTATTGCCCAGAAGGCAGTCAATATTACTTAATTATCGAAGATGACCACTATACATCGTTTTCTTACATCAATACCATATGTCTTTTCTATTATAATTTACTTGGAAAATCTCACCTCTTCTGTGTTGCCTCTCTTTTCTGAATGGGGAATAAGAAGAGTATAAAAGCCACCTTCATATACAAACATGGAAATTGCACAAACTTAAATTGCAAGTCCATAACCTGGAGGGTGTTTTACAAAGACAAAGATTGACTTTAAGTTGGACTTAACTATGGCAGGCCGTTCACGCCACTATTTGCTTTCACCATAATGATCTTTAGAAAATATTTTTTCCTTCAATAATGAATTATCAAAAAAATGTAAATTCTGTAGATTTGTGAACATGATTTGTACGTCCCTTGAGAGAGCAATGCCAGTAAATGGTGAGAGCAAACATTGGCATGAACGGCCTGCGAAAGTTAAGTCTAACTTAAAGTCAATCTTAGTCTTTGTGAAACACCCCCACCCCCCCCCCCCCCCCCGCCCCATGGAGTACTAATGAGTACTAGAGGGGCCTTGTATCATGCACAGAAATGTTCACACTGAGATAAAACATCTAAATTCACATACCACTCTGAATAGATCTTTTTGACAAGAGACAATAAAATGTTGACAATTTCATTGAGGGTTTGGTGATTTCATCTGTTTGATAGATAGAATGCCAATATATGAATGTATTTGCAAAAAAGCAGCCAATCAGTGTTAACACTTGATTATATAAATAAAACCCAAGAGGAGGGTTGGGTTGGAGTTCAAGACTTTCACATGGAATCATAAATGGTTGATGCAGATCAATAATTTATCTTTTTACAAGAGGGCATGCGGAACGTAAAATCACATGTAAATGGATCTAAACAAACATTCTTCCTGTATAACAGTTTTCATTTTAGCCAAAAAAATTCATCCTAGAAAAAGTGCACCATGATTTTGGTCAACTGAATACAAACATCTCATCACATAAATGTTTCCCTTCTAGAATTATCATAATACTCATACAGTCTGATTAACTTTCTTTTGCTACATTGACGTAACACTTTGGGCAGCTCTGTGTGCAAGCCAACAGCATTTTCCAACAGAATATTCTTGACTTACGATTTTTGCTCCTTGTATTTCATTAACTCTGCCAGCTGTATCTTCTTGTTGCCTAGCAACTCCTCCTCCTCACAGGTGTCACCAAGACTCTCTAGCATACTCTCAATCTCCTCAAAGTTGGCTTCCAGCTTACCTGTATCGTGATATTAATAATGTGACATGTAAAATCTGGGCATGGCATTTATGTCCTTCCTCCTTACAGGCATCGTTTAACAATGTTAAATCTGAGATGCCTGGTTCTACATGTTTATCAGTGTCTGTGATATGGTGTAATATTAAAGCCCTAAAAAAATTAAAATATTTGAGTGACCGGTTTCATCATACTCATTTTCCCCAATAGACTGTAGTGTTATAAACACCATTAGCAAAACAAATTTTTTAATTTCGATTTCCAATCATGAATATCTTGATAATCAGACAGGCTTGTAAAAATCATGGGGACCTGACTGGCCTAAAGGTTTATAATTATCATTGCAGCATGAGCTAAATCCTGGATTTTGTTTAGAATCTGTGACAAAGTTACCCAATCCCTTTAAGCAAGGCATTTCACCCACATTGCTTCTCTTCACCCAGGTGTTAAATGGGTACCCGGTAGGAAGCAAAAGTCATTGTAGTTTGCTCAGTATCATGAGAATCTGAAAAATGGTGCATGGCTAGAATGATACCTAGGGAGTGGAGAATGTGCGTGTAATGTGAGCTGGCAAGCCTCTATCCGATAACCAGGGTAAAGATATGTGTGTAAAGCACTTAGAGACAACCGTTGATGCATTAACACTAAACCATCCCAAAATATGATGATTATTGATGTTATCATTTTTATTGAATACAGTGTTCACTACATGTGACATGTAGTGAACACTGATGTCTATAAGTCACATTATGAAGTATGATAAATTAAAGGGCACCAATCACACACAAAAATATATATATATATATATATTTAGCTCTCTATAATGGGGATTCCATGTCATCGTACTTTACTACAAATATGAGCTTAAAATAATATTCAATATCTATAGAGATATTTGAAGTTGAAATACGCTCACAATAAATATAAATGTAATTGTTGCCAGAACACATATGTCGTAGGACCGAGAACGTCATCACATGCCTTACCTAGAGTGACTGCCAGGTTCTGTATCTGTGTCACCATACCGGGTACTTCCTGTAGTCTGGTCTGTAGCTGCTTCCATGCATGGATCTGTTTGTCATGCTGCTCTACCAACTCCAGGATAGCCTTGTCACTTTTCTATAGAGCATAAAATAACAGAGAAGTAGTAAAGGGGCTCCAACTATTACCCCGGCTCTGCTAGGCATCCAACTTTGGCACTCACAGCATTCAAGGAATTGCTTCCTACCGATACCCATTTAACACCTGGGTGGAGAGTGGCAAATGTAGATTAATATCTTAATGTAGATTAATATCAATAACTTGCTTGAGTCATTATCAAAGTATTTGCTTGATATTTTTTTCTTCAAGATCCACTTATGGTAGATTATTTGACTGTTTTAAGAGATATCCGAATACAAAATTACAAATCTATTCTGTTTTATATTTGCAGTACTGATGAATCTGTTTTGTACAGCCCTTTCATCAGTTATGAATTAAATAGTCTATAAATGAAATAATTTGAAAATCAACTGTTTACCTTACCATAGCTTTGTCTGCAGAAAATTCAATGTTGGTATGAATTTGAGTCCACATCAGTTGAAACCTTCAAAAGTAGATTGCATAATAACAATTTTACAAAACTTGCCACACCAGAACCTCTTAAAATGTTTTCACTCCTTGTATGTAAATTTGATAATCTTCTGGCACTAATCCATATTTTCTCTGTTCTATTTCTTTTAAAACTTTTATTTCTTTCAATTTCAAGAAGAACCAGTCATAGGAAAAGTCATGGTCCTTGTGAGGAAAAATATTTCATAAAAACTCACAAAGTTGTTATTTTCTTATCCTCTCCTTGCAACATAACAATTAACTACCCCTTATTTGGCAACTTTAAATAATTGAGAATCAATCTGAAACTATTTGATACCAATGTACCAATCTTCAAGAGAAGGTAATGATGAATTTTTTGAAGGGTATAGATCATGTTTACAAAGTTTTTCTGCCCCACAATTTACCTGTTGAGGATTTCATCTCCAGCATCTATACACTCTGGTTTCAACGCTGAAAGACTGAAAAATAAAAATAAAAATAAAAGCAGCTAAATAATTAGAACTTGGAAGGGTCCCACTGGAGTTATTCCACTGACCACAATCTGTGCCAACTATCAATTTGTCAGACCACTGGTATTATTCTAACATTTGCACATTAAAGCAGGGGGCCGGTATTCAAATAACTTCTAAGAAATTTTTCTCAAATCTAAGAATTTGTCTAGTTTAAGAAAGTTGCATTAGCCATATTCTAAACATGGTAAGCACTTTGTCTTAGCTTAGACGACATACAAGACAAAACTCTTAGACCGTATGACGTAATGTTGGAAAGCAAAATTGGTCAAGTCGAGCGACTCAACTGCAGCTCAATATAAAAATTTAAAAATCTTAAATATAGGGTAGAATTCTTATGTTTACATCTGAGATATTTCAATTGTAGTAGAATACAACAAGTTATTTCAGCCCTTTCTCTTAGATAAAGTCTAAGAATATCTTACACTTAGGGCAAAATTCTTAGCCCCAATGCTTTTATAGAATACACACTTTTGCTAACACTTTACTCTTAGCAAAAAGATCAGAAAAAGTTCTTAAATTTCATGATTAAGAAGTTTATTGAATATTGGCCATAGGAAACTGTCTGGTAATCAAGGCTAGCATCTAGTCATGGCTTGTTATATTTTCCACACGTTTGTTTTCTCTGTGTTCATGAGTGCGAGAAGATAATCTTCAGTATTACCGGTACTGATTTAAAGCTATTGAATGATTTTGCAGATCTGTTCATCTCTTGAAATACAAGATGGTACTTTCTAAGGATAGGCAGATTATCCACGGACCTAAAACAATAAGAAAGGACATGACCTCTATCAACTACAGACAAGTAAATTTTCCTATCCCTGAATTTAAAAAAAATAACTTCACAAAAGAAAACAATGAGAAATGACTAAAAATACAAGTCATATCAAAACACTCTTCCATTAAAATGCTTGCTATACAAATTAGATGGCACTTACTCAGCTGTTTTGCTGTCCAGAACATGCAATTCACCAGGGAGTCTACAAATGTTAAAACAAGAAAAAAAATGATCATGAGCAATTGACTATCACATGAAATATGAATATTATTTTGAAATGTGACACTATCTCATTCTACTGTACATTAAAAATAGGATTCATAGACCCAAATAAACTTTCTGTCATAATCAATTTACATAACAAAAAACTGAAAGGCATGTTCACAGGCCTCGAATTACGTCAAATTTGGGTCAAGGCCACAAATCCACTGAAAGGGGCACAAATGTATCGTATACTAAAGGGCACTAAGGCCATAGTGGAAAGTGAGCGTAAAATCACCTCACGCCGTTTTAATGGAGGGGGGGGGGGGGGCATTTGCACCCCCCCCCCCCCCAACAAAAAAATGCTCACTACCCCCCCCCCCCCCCCTCCCCCTAACTGAGCGAATTATTGGCCGCCGCGATTTTCAAATTTTCGGGAGCAAAAAAAAAATACTGCTCACTACCCCCTTCCCCCCCCCCCCCCCCCCTTATTAACAGGCAGGCTGTTTCAGCCACCGCTAGATATTTTCTCTCACTGGGCCCCCTCTTTGGTCCCCTCCCCTGCCGCCGCCCGTGGGGTGGGTGGAGGGAGTGGGACTTCCCCCCTTTGACGTTTCATTGAATTATTTGTACCGTTCTCGACTCTTTATCCTTTTCTGAATTCCACGGGAAGCGGAAGGTTAGACGTTTTTAATAAATTATTAGAGAAAGAAGACGATTCGATGTACCGTTCTTGACTTCATCCTTTCCTGAATTCCACGGGAAAGCGCGGAAGCTTGTATGTTTTTAATAAATTATTAGAGACAGAAGACGATTTGTTGTACCGTTCTCAACTATTAATCCTTTCTGAAATCAATCACCCCTCCCGCGCAAAGCGCGGAAGCTATGACGTTTTAATTAAAACGTATGGGAAAGAAGACGATTCGATGTACCATTATCTCAACTCTTAATTGTTTTCTGATTTAATTCCGACCCTCCTCCCTCCTCCCGAGAAAAATTCAAGTTTTTCACTGATTAAAAACTCTGAAAACGCACCAAAAAATGTGACAACGGGAAGTGAAGATGTTGAACCAACGATGGGTAAACAAAACTTCCCGATATTGATTGGTCCAATTAAAAAATGGAGATGGATTGAAAAACTAAGCCCGAGTCATTACGGTTTTTGTGCCAAACGTATCAATCATTTCGATGAAGATATGCTTTCATATCTCCGTACCGGCAATGAGGTCCCGCCAATAGTTATTAATTTAGGAGTTCCATAATGGCAATGAAGTCTTGCCAATAATTATTGTTTTTAGATCTCCGTAGGGGCAACGAAGTCTTGCCGATTATTATTGTTTTAGATCTCCGTAGGGGCAACAAAGTCTTGCCGATAATTATTGTTTTTAGATCTCCGTAGGGGCAACAAAGTCTTGCCGAAACTTATTGTTTTTAGATCTCTGTAAGTGCTACAAAGTCTTGCCGATAATTATTGTTTTAGAGCTCCGTACGGGCAACAAAACCCTGCCGATAATTATTGTTTTTAAATCTCTGTAGGGGCAACAAAACCTTGCCGATTGTTATTTATTTTAGATCTCCGTACGGGCAACAAAACCTTGCCGATTATTATTGTTTTTAGAGTTCCGTAGAGGCAACAAGACCTTGCCGATCATTAATGTTTTTCGATCTCCATAGGGGCAACAAAACCTTGCCGGTTTTATTGTTTTTAAAGCTCCGTAGAGGCAACAAGACCTTGCCGATCATTAATGTTTTTAGAGCTCCGTACGGGCAACAAAAACCTTGCCGATTATTATTGTTTTAAGCTCCGTAGGGCCAACAAAACCTTGCCCATAATTATTGTTTTTAGAGCTCCATAGGGGCAACAAAACCTTGCCGACTATTATCATTTTTAGAGCTCCGTAGGGGCAATAAAATCTTTTCGATAATTATTGTTTTTAGAACTCCGTAGGGGCAACAAAACCTTGCCGATAATTATTGTTTTTAGATCTCCGTAGGGACAACAAAACCTTGCCGGTAATTATTATTTTTAGAGCTCCGTAGGGGCAACAAAACCTTGCCGATTATTATCATTTTTAAAGCTCCTTAGGGGCAACAAAATCTTTTCGATAATTATTGTTTTTAGAGCTCCGTAGGGGCAACAAAACCTTGCCGATAATTATTGTTTTTAGATCTCCGTAGGGGCAACAAATCCTTGCCGGTAATTATTATTTTTAGAGCTCCGTAGGGGCAACAAAACCTTGCCGATTATTATCATTTTTAGATCTCCATAGGGGGAACAAAACCTTGCCGATAATTATTGTTTTTAGAGCTCCGTAGGGGCAACAAAACCTTGCCGGTAATTATTATTTTCAGATCTCCGTAGGGGCAACAAAACCTTGCCGATAATTATTATTTTTAGAGCTCCGTAGGGGCAACAAAACCTTGCCGGTAATTATTGTTTTTAGATCTCCGTAGAGGCAACAAAGTCTTGCCGATAATTATTGTTTTTGGAGCTCCGTAGGGGCAACAAAGTCTTGCCAATAATTATTGTTTTTAGATCTCTGTACCTGCAACAAAGTCTTGTCAATAATTATTGTTTTTAGATCTCAGTTGGGGCAACAAAGTCTTTTTGAACATTACAAGTCGGGGTTGACTTATGATGACTATAATGTCGGCAAAACTTTTGTGGATTTATATATTGTGGCCGTAAGCGGTTTGATTTTGAAAAGGGCATTCCGGCCAGTATGGCGGCAAATTGCCGATTGCCGGTGGGTAATTCGAGCCCTGTGTTCAACAAAAATGAAATGCCATCATATTCAGCTATTTTAAGTAGTGTATCCCTTTTGCAGCCAACATCAAATCATGTAGAACTTTGCAGGAATCATGAGCATGTCACGTACCGGTGTGTTCTATCTGTGAAATGGTTAGCAGTGACCTAGTTATGCAAGGGAAACTGTTTACTCTTTAGACTTCACTGTTAGCACTATTGAGTGACTTACAGACTTTTTAAAGAATAAATAATACTATAGTAACAATTCATTAAGATCAACAGATATGCCACATCAACAACAAAAAATGGAATATTACAATATACATCAACCTACACAAATAAAATAAGGCTCATTCAGACATCACGTGGCAAAACCACACCTTTTTCAAAAATGATGATGTGATGTTACAAGATATAACACAGAGCTCAGTGTATATGATAAAGTCCTTCGTTGCGTGCACTATTCATTAATACAAATTTGTTAAAAACGTGGCAGCTGTTTTGTGGAGGTTTACCGTGACACATCTGAATGATAAGCCTCAACTGAGCAGGAAAATCACTTACTTCTTTGATCGTCCAACCTCTCGAGCCTTCTCACTGAGCGACTTCAAACTGTACCATAAAAAAGACAAAAAATTAACTGCATGATCCCATTATCAAATCACTGAAGAAAAGTTTGTTCTCATACATAAAGTGACAGAAATTTCATTAAAAAAAAAAAAAAAACTTTAGAGAACCAATAACATCATTTATTTGGAGTAGGCCTACTGCCCAATAGAAAACGGGATCAGGCTAAAGATGGAATCATGGAAATGATAGTGTACAACTATTTGAGAGAGATGTCCCTCCTGAAAATTACAATTGATTTATTTTCATATGTATAGTGATTATATATCACACAAATGTTTCCAAGTACTTGTCGGATTGTACATATTTAAATTACACCGATTTGTTGACATGAGTTTTCTATTCTCGTTCAATTCAACAATTATAACAATTTTAATAACAATAATAATACTTAAAGTAGTAAGTTTTCAACATTTCTACTTAAATAACTTCTGTCAAGTCCTTCCATAATTATTTAAATGAGTCATGAAAATAAGTTCATTTTATCATTTACATGTATCTGCAATCAAGTTGATGCTGCATGCATCTATTGCACAAAGTTATCAGTGTTGAACCAATCACTTTAGGAGTTAGATGTTTTATCACAAACATGTATAAATAACAGAAACATATCAGTGTCGCCAATGTGAAGAAGGAAAGCTGATCAAATTAGCCCTCAAATAATCCTTGTCCTGGCGGGTGTTTCACAAAGATCCTAAGTTGAACTTATCTCTAAGTTGGACTTTTAACAGTTATGGAAAGCTGTTAGCGTCTATGAAAATATTTCGTAAAAGTTATTTCAAAAGGCATCAAATGTTGATTCAAAACATTCATATTTTCTATTGTCAATTAGAGTGCCTGTTCTTGATGTGGAATGTATAAAAAGTCTAAAATATTTAAACTTTTGCTCTTGAATATGTTTTATTTTAAGGCTACAAATGGCTCTCCATAATATTTAAGTACAACTTAGAGTCAAGTTTGAATTCAGAATCTTTGTGAAACACTCCTTTATCAAAGTGAGTAATAATGTACTTACCCAGCATTCAAGTCAAGCTGGACAGAATGTATCTTCTCCTTGAATTGATCAAACATTTTGCTTTCAATATATGTATCTCTACTTTAGGCACATCGTCAATAGGCACACAACTTTTGAGCACAGGATACCTACAGAAATGAGAGGAAAGATGAGGACCTAAACAAAATTAGAGCAGATCTAAAACAATACTGGTAGTTAAACTACAATTTCAGAACACCAATATTTTGTTTTTATGAAGAGACATTTACGGATTATGGATAAATTCTATGCCTAGAAGTAGAATTCTGCCCTTGACTAATATAAGGGTCTGCGGCTAGAGTTCTATATGTCTAAAATTGAGAAAAAAATATGTAGATATGTTTCAGAGTGATTATAAAACATGGGAAACTAGGGGGTTAGACAATGAGAGAATGAGAGATAAAATGAAAGTGTAATAATATTTAGCGGGTGGGGGGGGGGAGGGGGGGGGGGGGAGGGGGTCCATCAAACTCATTCTAGCTCTGCTTCTTCCTGAAAATGAACAGTGCAGGTTTCCACACATACTGTACACTATAGCTGCGGTTCCATGTCAGGTCGCCTAATGTGAGCCCGCCCCCTTACAAAGTCGCCCTCAATTGGTCAAGTCGCCTCCCGATTTTTTTTTGCCGATTTGGAGATTCTTGGTCAGCTCGCCCCCACTTTTTTGGTCATTTCGCCCCCTAATTTGTTGTTGTAATTTGATGTCTTTTACAAGTTCAAAGTCAAGCCATTTTTAGTTCCTGGCATCTCAGCACTCTATGTTATTACTAAATATTGAAAATTTTCCTCAAATTTTCCATTGTAACTGCATATTTTTGAGGATATTTGCATCCAAGTTACTACCACATCGATCACTCTCTCAATACCCCTATTGTCTCCCCTCTGTCAATGCTGTGCTGCGGAGCGGGGAGACCCTCTTCGTGGCTTTCTTGTTCTCTAGGGTCTAGCTCTCTGTCTTGTTACTCTCACTCTTTGTCCCCACCCCCCTCTCTCTCTCTCTCTCTCTCTCTTTCTTTCTCTCTCTCTCTCCCTCTCTCTCCCCATCTCTCTCCCATCCCCCTATCTCTCCCTTTTCTCACCCTCATTCTTTCTCTCTCCCTCTCTCTCTCTCTCTATTTCTCTGATATAACTTCCTAAATAAAAGGGTGATGACATATGTGAATGCCTTTTTTTACAATGTTACTAGGTCTATAAAATTTTACTTTTTTTAAACTAAATCAGATTTAATTGTACAAAATCCTGTTTGACTTTTTAACAATTGCCAAGATGATGCACATTATATCGAATATTACAATGGCAACCTTTTACCCATGTTTTTATGCAAAACTTATCTTATTTTTATGCAATATTTAATAATAATTTAATGAAACGTCAAAGCTCCCGCGCTTCACGCGGGAGGGGGGAACTTAATTCAGACAAGGATTAAGAGTCGAAAACCGTTCTCTAATAATTTAATGAAACGTCAGCGCGGTGAGGGGAAAACTGAATTCAGACAAGGATTAAGAGAAAAATATCATAATAATAAAATACAGTAGAGACTATACGTCCAACTTTCTATCTCCCGCCACCCCCTCTCTCCCTCTCTCTCCCTCTCTTTGTCTATGTCCATCTTCATCTTTCATAATGTTGTCTATTCCGCTATTTGCTTGTATGGCGGCATCATCAAATTCCTTGAGATTAATTATTATAAGAGACAAAAGAGACAAATTAAAGAACAAAATCAGAGTCAGGGGGGGGGGGGGGGTGATCGGAGGAGAGACAAATATCATAAAAATAAATACAGTAGGGTCTATACAGGCTACGTTCAACTTTCTTTCCCCCCTCTCACATATATACCTTTTATTTAGTTTAGGGAACGAAATAGAGAACCAGCGGCTGATAATGTCGAAATGAGAAGAATATTACTGTACAATACTTATAAAAAGTAAAACCTTTGAATGTAAATCTCTGTTGTATCAAAATAAAATGAAACGTTTATCACATTATACTTTAGCACAAAATAGTTATCTAGAAGAAAGGGTGGACAACATTATAATAGAAAGAATGAAACTTTCTCCTTTATTTGCAAACGTATCAATAGCATAAATAAAGTCTGAACGCTGCGCTAGCGTACTGCCTTTGTATAGGGGGCGACTGTGTATAGGAGGCGACTCGACCACACAATTTGGGGGCGACTACGTTAGGAGGCGACTGCGTATAGGAGGCGACTGCGTATAGGAGGCGACCTGACCATCAGACACCATAGCTGCATTACTATCCTGGCCGTGTATTAAAAACTGACTTACTCACTTAGGCCTAATGCAAATGCTTTGCTGGAGTGGCAGACTTCATGTGGCTCTAACTTTTAATGCTAATGATAATAGGTCTAGACTAGTTAGAAAACTAGCTTAATTCGACTGACTCTGATTGAGTGTCTGCCTTATACACTGACTGAACTAGTAACAACTTTCTGATGATGAACACATCCCAACTGATAGTCTTACACGAAACAAATGGGGTGGGACTGTATTGTTCCATATTCTGCCAGAGGCCTGATATCAGTCTGCTATTTGCGCAGTTTTTACGCAAATGTAAATAACATATTAATTCAATAGCAACAAGGCCAAGGCACTATCTCTTTGGTTGAATAAAAGAAGAGTGATTTACCGGTAAAACAAGGCAACGACTTGCAAATATCTCTCTGGCTCTGCCACTATTTGATGTGACTCGGTACTCATTTGTTGTGGCGTATGCGCGTAGCGTACATTGTAGATCTAGAAAAGATGATGTTTTACGTGCAATCTATATCCATCGATCGATCCATTCATCACCTACATGCTACTTTTCTTCTGGAGTTGCATATATGTCATAGAGATATATACTACTAAGTATATATCTCTATGATATATGTACACAAAGCGACATTACTTAATTGTCTCATTACTTTTTTTACATGTACTTTCTAATTCTCCTCGATATTCTTCTTTTCTTTCCTCTTCTATTTTTTCTATATTACTTTTGATCTCTTATATTGCAATTCATTTTTTGTTAATTCTATATATTTACATGAATTAATTAAAAAGAAAACGGTTTGTAATCTCTTTCTTTTTCCGGCAGTCATGTGACTTGATCCATCTTCTTTGTATTCGTGCACCGTGTTCTTGATTTTATCTTTGCCGAATAAATATACTGATGATCGATATCAAGATATTATCAATACTGATGATGGTCGATATATTAAAATTGACAAATTTATGTTCCACTTCAATACCAAATTGTTACCTGCTTCATTATATCTCCAATGATAGTTCATTCATATTCAACAAGGCAGTCATCAAATATGTGGTCAATCCTCGATCACACTACATTAGCCCAGAAATCAATAAGCTAGACATATATATAGCTAGGGGTCCAGATGTATGGCATTTTCTACCTATAAACAATATTCAAAGTATAAAATCACCAAACTCCTAAAAGAGCACTCAAATGAATTATCATTTCACAGATGCAAGATATCAGTTCTCGATAAATTAAACATAAATTCAATCCTCTTATGATCTATAAGACATTTTACTAGACTTATTAATATACTTCTTTTTTTCTTGTTCTTTGTAAATAGTTCACAACCCTTTAGGAATGTTATTTGTCATATATTATATATTTGAAAGGTGTTGTAACAATTTCATCACCTTTGTGTGTTCATTCTTTAAACTGTATAATAGTTGCAACTTGTCTTTGATTAAACATTGTTATGTTCTTTTTCATGTGAAGTCGATTCAAATCATGGATTGTAAAATTATAAATTGTTTGTAATATTACATACTCGTTCATGTGATGTTAAATTGAATGAATTGTGAAATTGTGAACATGCATGCATGCATAAATAATAATAATAGTAATGATTATAGTAATAATAGCAATAATAATAATAACAATGATATTGATAATAATTTAATAAATAATATAAGTCCTTATATAGTGTAGGGTATAATTATGCATTATTAGTTTTTTCTTTTTTAATATTAGACTGTTCCTAATCCCTGAACGTGACATTATTTTTGGTGATGAATACACTGAAAAATCAGAAATACAATAAATTGATTTTAATCTTAATGTTTTTATCTTTTAGATTTTTTTTTTGCACCTGCCTGCAGATATAATTTTTATAAACAACATCTTAAATGAAATAATCACCAATTCATCATAGCTTGCATGAACATATTACAGTAGATTTTACTTTTTCATAAAGTTTGTCTCTATTTTTTAAAACCTATATTGAAATACCATGAACAATTATGACGCGCTAGAGAAAGTTTTATAAGGTATGAATAATAACATTTTCATTTATTCATTGCAAAATTCAAGGTTAATTGACGTAAAAAAACACACAATACATTGATATAAACAACACCAATACATTTTTTTTCTTCATTCAACATGTAAATTGAGAATATTTGAGATTCGTTCTGGTTGATATCAACTCAATATAATTTTTAATACCTACTCTTTTCAAAAAATTAATCAAAATGCTCTTCATATTTGATTTGATTTTCGTCTGCATTCATATAAGTACAGTTTGTCAATAACAATATAGTAATATATCGTCCTTGTTTTCACGAAGTGACGGTAGCGAGGAAAATCGTCACCCAAAGTGAATGCAATTTGTTTTCACTACCGTCACTTCGTGAAAACAGCGACGATATAATACAATAAGTTTTTCTGACAGTGAATCACAAATAAGCAAATATATACAACAATTGTCATTTTCAAAAACGAAATGATACACTGTCCTAAATACTAAATTTCATCAAACATTATAACATTATTTGCGGAAGAAGTACTGTCATTGTGAGCAGATTGCTTGAAAATAAGACAGCCCTGGACAAAACTCATGAAATAGGTTAACACATTTATTAAGCAGAATGGATAAGTAATTGAAAATGCAAATTATAAAGATGATGATATTTACAATGCAGATGATGCAGAGGATGATGATTCGAATGAAGGAAGAGATGACATTTTAAAGATTGAAGAGTTTACACATTAATTTTACCTTGAATATTCTTATAATAACATTGTTTTAACTTTGGCTTTGAATAAGTAGAGGGAGCAACATGATTTAATAGATTCTGGGAGAGTTCCATAGGTCTGGACCATGGTGTCTTATGGATTTATGAGCAATAAGTATTTTGGGGTTGACTAGATACAAATTTGATGAATTACGGGTAGGGCAAGAGTGAATGGCTTTATTTATAGTGTAAACTTTTAGTGTAAACGTGGACTTGGATCGTGTGAAAAAACTTTATGTTCTCAATCTAAAATAGATATAAGCCTAATAAAGATTTCCATGGCAGCAAAACATCTTATACCAAAGCTTTTTACTCTAAAACAAACTATTTTACAGGTTCATGAACAAAAATCACCTTTAAAGTCCTCTGTAATTGATGTAAAATTGTTTATATAAGACTTAAAATCGAATAACAGGAACTTAACTAAGTTCTGAAGAATTTGTACCAAATCTAAGGCAGTACGTGCCTGTATCAACCAAGGGGTACAAACACATATATTTACAAATATCCTCTTAACAAAAATATTTAGAGACTAATCAATGATTTGGCAAACAATATCTAGAAGTTATAAGACCCAACCCATTGGAAAATCACATTTAAAAAAGGAATAATTTTAATTAAATATTAGCTATAGATTTATTCATTACAATGGATTTCAATGGATACAAGACAACATGTGCTACTAGAGTAAGCCAAATCCGACAACTTCTGATTTACAAAGCTTCAAATTTTCAGAGAGTTAGTACTCCTCTGACATACAATAGCATACAATTGATGTAATCTATGGTTTATTACTAAGCTTTCCGTTGAGTTATAATTCATCTATTTCATTTTTCACTCCCGACAGGGTCTTCGACTATGGAAATAGTTAAACTTAAATGGTCAGCAAAATACTGAATTTTTATTCAATAACAACATTGAATAAATGATCTATCAAAATGGGTCACTAACATCGACTAGCCTTTGCTATTTGTTGACTTCTTTTGTACTCTCCACTGTCTTGCTAGTACACTTCTACAAAACTTTGTGAATTCTGATGATAAATGAACACCCTACAACACGAATAACCAATGCTACACAATATATGCCATAGCCTATTAAGACACAAATCAAGACGTCCATCCCGGTATGCTTATTGCCACCTATCACTGGCTGGGCATCGTTGAAGAGGATGACCTGGTTTGGGGGTACCAAGATGGAGGATCCAAAGAAGGCGGTCAGGTGGTTGCAGAGGCAGTGGGTAGTGGAGGGCTTCGAAAGAGGACCAACCTGTGAAGAATGGAATTGAAAAAAAAGGTGGCATTAATGACGGCTTATACAAGGTTATCACAGGGCAAATTAGCTCCCAAAATGCAAAAAAGAGCCCCTGAAACTTCAAATGAAGAGTGTAATTTTAATGCAAGCAAGCTTGAAAAGTATAGCCCCCCAAATTTGTAATTTGTAATTTTTTTCCTGGGTTATTAGCATGTAGCTAGGGGCAGGACCAGGGTGACTGTCATGAATCATCAATCCCATCAAACATTTGCTTATTTCTTATGTAGATGTGGCTATTCCTACAGATCTTAACTTGACGTACTCCTATATTTATTGAATCAATCACAACTCCTATTATATTTGGGGTATACAGATCAAGAAATATGATTACTATGTAAAATAAACTGCTTTGCATTTTATCAAGAAATTCATATTACATATCAAGCATGCAAAACATGAAATACAACAGCATTCAAAATTCATGTTGTACACAGCAATCAATCAGATTACTATCTTTAGAACCGTTTTTCTTCAAAAATAAATTCTTCAAAAGTCATACAGATTGTATTCCATATTAAAGGTCATGGCAAAGACTTGAATTCAAACTGAGAAAACCAATATCAGGCATATATTTGAAAGCAGGGTAGCTTAACCCTTATTGCTAGATTTTCAAGGAATAACGAAGTTACAACTTAAATGTGCATTAAAGATCAACGATGGCCGTGTAGTCCCATACCTTGCATCCTGTGCTGTCCCATTCTTGCTGGTCTTCATTCCAAAAATTGCACTGTAATGTGTGCATGAAAACAGACAGGGTGATGTTGTCATTTTCATAGCCAGGCTGATCTTCACTATCGTATAGTCTAATAATGATCCCATTTGCAGCTGCATAAAATAAATAATATGAACACAAACAATTAGACATTAAATGCTTATAATTCAAGAGTGAAAATAAAACTGAATAAAACTTGTTGAATATGGATCATAATCAGGTCACAATATCTATGTGCCATGCATATATGTTTATATTCATCTAAGATATTAAAACAATGATTTTTTAAATAATTAGCTCGTCTTTTTTTTCTTCCTGTAAATATTCCTTTTCATAGCAAACAATTTAAATGCAACTGCATCTCTATATCCTACATAATATTTTTTTAGGTTGCATTTTGTCACTATAATTGTATTATTGTAGGTGGTGACCGAGGATAAATTTGAATTGAATCGCAAATTGTCTATTCCAAACATCATAGTAAAAGGAATATTGAATAGAATACAAAATCAAGGTTTTTAAGGCCCCTCTGCACTAGTTTGGCCGGGAGGGATTAGACCTCCCTGCATGGTCACTGACAGGTGGTTATCCCATAAATCAGCTCTCAATTAACATAAGAAAAAGGTGACCATCACCGATTAGGCATTGTTTGCTATATAGAGGGCGTGAATAGCTATAAGTACTAGTAGTGCAGTGGGGCTTTAAAGAAATTATGCAGTAAAATAAATGACCATAAATCAGGGATTCTGAAGACGAACCTCTTAAGTCAACCAGCGGGACAGTCCATGTGAAATTAGCAGCAGTGTCCGGGTCCTCATTGCTGACACCCAGCATGGTATCAGTTCCTACACAGCTAGTCTCAGAAACGCTGATTGTGGCTGTACAAATAGACAGGGCAACCAGAGGCTCATTCTCAGCTATGACTGTAAGATGCAAAGATCCATCCTCAGGCAAAGATGAATGGTCGATGATGACGGAAGCAGAGGAATTCATGGTGATATGGACAGAGATGGGATCTGTCAACATAGTTTCTCTCATTGGTAGGTACACATCGATGTCAGCAGTCGAATCATGGACTGTAACAATTGGAATGAGAAAAGCTATATACAGTGAAACCTGCTTTAGTGACCACCTGTATAGAAAGACCACCTGTCTGCAAAGACCACATTTGTTTGTTTTCCTTGAAAATGGTTTCTTATTGAAAAAGGAACCTGTACATAAAGACCACCTGCCTATAAAGACCACTTTTCTTGTCTCCCTTGGGTGGTCTTTATAGACAGGTTTCACTGTATTTATATATAATAATAATGTTGGCTTCTAGTACAGCGCTCATGCCTTTAATGGTCCTTGCACTCCAACACTCAGTATGACCCCAGTCATAGCTGAACAGCCAAATGTGTGATGCTCTAGGTTGGCATTTGAACCCACAACCCTTTGATTGAGAGTCATGTGTATAAACCACCTTACCATAACACGTACCTCCACAGTGATTTAAAAGTAATGTTCAATATTTATATAAATATTGTCTGTTTGGAGCCAGAAGGGCATTCAATCTGTTAAAAGCATATGCGTGACTGAACAACCTTCTGGCTCCAAACAGATCATGATATCATGATATCTTCTGTGAACAAGAGAACATGTACTCTTCAGAAGGTAACTGTAGTATATTTGATTCAAACTGTTATGGATGATCTTACACTCTAGTATTTGATCTGCTTCCAGTTGGATTCCTACGATGCTAGACTTGATAGATTCTCCACCAGCTCCCGGCCAACTAAATGGGTTCCATTTCATGGCTGACATCTGAAATGAAATAAAGCAACCCATGGAATATCACAACTATAAGTCGAGAGTTCAATAATGTCCATTATGGAACATATAAATTTAATGACATTTGAATATGAAATATTTGCCGAGCTCCAATGCCGACTACTAGTATTTCTTCATTACTTTGCTAGTGGCACTATGAAGAAGAAAAAAAAAAAAAAAAAAAAAAAAAAATGTTTCAACTTCATTCATCAAATACAAAACTTAAATGCTACATTCTAAAATTTTGCCTTTAAACTGGGGAGTGATATGCCATAATGCAACCGGTAATTCTTGATATAATTCACATTTAGAATGACATGACAAAAGGGAGGAGAGATAGTCTGCCAAACTGTACAGACTACAACATGGAGTATATTCAGATCTAATGAAGATAGCACTGTCATTTAATGCACAAAAAACAAACTGGTATTATATGATCCTACATATAGCTCATTACACATTGTTAAATCAATCCAAGTATTTGTATATGTTTGTGCCCTCTTTTTTTATAGCAATGAGCATGCATTCATTCTTAAATACAGGTGCTCACTAAAGCAACAATGGTTTGATTAATTATCGTGTAAAAGCAGAATATATTAATGGGGTAGACATAAACTGACATCCTAGAGTCACATTTTTATTTCTTTCAACATTATCCGAATATACACTGTTGCCCATCAATTTGGAATAACTTATTTTAAAATCTCTTTCATTAAAAGATTGTGACAATATGATTTATTCTTCATAGATTAAATTTTTTCAGAATCCAAGGAGTCATAGAGATCGATCAGTTAAGTTCTCAGAAGATATAAACTTTATCTATTATTAAAGAATAAACCATATTGTCACAATCATTTCTTAAAAAAGAGGCAAGTATACATATAAAAGTTGCAGTCGGACTGTTACCTTCATGTTCACAGTTGTCCCAAGAGCATGTTCCATTGCTTGATTCAGTACATCTTGAGAAGGCATCCTGAAGCTACCAAGATCCTCAGAACCTCCGAAGGTAGCCTCTGCTAGTTTGTCTCTGCTAATACTGCCTACTACTATGCTGAGGGCAGGAGATGTAATGACGGTAGCTTCTTCACTGGGAATCTTGCCGGCTACTATCGCATCTTGTATGTCATTGATTGCAGACACAGCAACTTCTATCAAGTTCTTCAAGGGGAGCAGTGATTTATGGTATGATATGATATATGATTGCATACATATATTTGCCAATTACAAGATAAAATAAATAATAATACTTACAATATTGAAAACATTGTGAAAATGTTATGACGAGAATAAAACCTACGCCCTAAATTTAATAGCCAGTTTTATATACCTCACTTAAGTAATCCAGCCATCTGATTGGTCGAAATTGCATTCATAAACTTCAACTGTTCCTGTAAAATTCTCGGTAACCATGCTTAAAACATTTCAATATTTTTAATAACCATGGTTATTAAAAATAGTTGGTCAGCCTCCATGGTTACCCCATAGGTTTACATGTTAAAAAATGGTTTGAGCGATGGAGGATACCATATGTGTGCGAAGGATTGGTCGGTAATTTCAATACAATTGAATCTCGATCGATCTTACCGACAATTTTATCTTGCATTGTTGACATGAAGACGAAAATAAACTTCCAAAAACAAAAAAACAACATCTGCCGATAGATCTTGATCTAAGTTCATGCCAATATGCATTGCAAAAGTAAAAGAAGAGTCCGTATATGGAGCTTTTGCGAAGCATTCATCACACGCGAAGCCGGTTTCAATCCATCTAATGTATATATTGTACAAAACTGCCAAGCATGTGAACAGTGCGCGATGGCCGAGAGGTCTGAGGCGCTGACTTTAGATACATCACCTTTTGTACGCAAGAGTTCGAATCTCATCTTCGACAAAAAATAAAAGTATTTTTTATTTTTTATTTTTTAGTCTATTTTTTTTCGGCATATAAAAGTATTAATGACTGCTTTAATATTCGAGAAATAGTTGTTTTTATACGCTCTCGGGAAGGTTACAATTGGGCTATTCCCCTTGGCACGCCTCGGGTAATAGCACAATTCTAACCTTCCCTTGAGCGTATAAAAACAACTATTTCTCTCAAAGCAGTCATTAATACTATACTGTAGAATAAAGGCTATATAAAGCTTTGGCATCATTTGTATGCAGGGGGAGAGGATATGCTTCCCCAAGCCGGAGCAAGAAATTTCAATAAGGTGGCTTCAATTTCTTTCGAGCAATCTTACTATGAGGTGCACAAAACACCTATAACACCTTTAACAGTTTCTTTTTCAGTTTATTTTTATTTCATATTTCACATTCCCATTCACTACATAAATCAAAAGCAATGAACAATCAGAATGAAAAGAATTGTTCTTTCAATAGGTTTAAAAAAAAATGTCAGGCAATGAAAGTAAAAAAATACACCTTAATAAACATATGGATTATAAATACAATTGCATGGTATTTTAACTAAAATTAGACAAATGTATTTGTGATGAAATATAGGGGAATGTAGTAAACAGCTAAGCTTGTACAATGTAGATTCCCTTTTATAAATAAGAACAGTCCATTGAGCATGAGATTATGTAAAAAATAATGAAAATTAAAGGGGAAAAAACAAACACGAAAGAGAGGAAAATAAGACGAAAGGGGAAAAAAAAGCCCTATATATCAGGGAGCAATGGGATGAATTAAGTACCGGTAAGTGTTTAAGAGGAACTTGCGTTTAAAGGTATACAGCGAGTCAGTATTTATTACAGTGGTACAGCCTTTGCCATTTCTGGCATAGAAAAGCATTGCTCTCCTTTTATGACAGTATTCTATGAGATCTGTAATGTTATTCAAAAGAAATGACAGAGGAATATATATTTTTTTAAATTAAAAAAAGAAGACAAATATCTTTTACCTTGTGATCCTCTCTCTCTTGATAAGTGTTGTCTGAAAGAAGACTTTCTGTTTCCCTGGCAGCACTTAAGATATTTGACAACCCCTCCACCAAAATGGTACCTGCCGACTCAATATTCTCCTGAGCTTGAGTATAAGACCCAGATTTTGATTTGAAGAATGATGTCATTTCTGATAGTGTACTTGCAGCTAGCATCTGGTTTAGGGGAGAAAATAAATATGGTTAATATAATGTACACACATTGAAAATAGAAAAGAAAGTGAACACTAGTTATTGTTCAATATTTTCATATAAATTACCTTTAATACAATATAATAACATACATATATAAAATCAAATAATACTCTCCCAACATCAATTAATATCAATTATTACCTGTATCAGACATCAGACTGGTCTACTAAGGGACTGTGTTAAAAACTGTTTGATGTAAGCTTTATTATTTCACATTCTCAAGAAACGGGGACAAATCAGTTTTTTTTTCTCATACTTACAAAATTACAAAACCTTGTAAGGGAACGTAATAATCAATAATGTAGTTGTTAACATGAACAGTCAGAAAGTAAATCATTGTATCATTTTAATTTGTCCACCCACCTGTACGCGAGTAGAAATCTCTTGCTTGTTGTGAGTTACGACAGCTAGAGCAGCAGAGCTCTGCTTCAGGGATGTCATAGACTCTACCGGTATGGCTGCCACACAGTCAACAAGAGAAGAGCGTATCTTGAAAGAAGAATAAGAAAGCTAAGCTTCATCAGAGGTGCAAACACTGTTTCTCCACTTGATATTTGGAGCAGAGAGTCAACGATAGCTAAAGTACCCCAAACTATACATGTATGTAAGTGGGTCTATGTCACTAAAGCCAAGTGTCTGATGAATTTTAGACTATCCAAGTCAATTATATAACAACATCTTATAGTTAAAACTAGATGGAATTCGACTGCGCGCAGTCGAAAATGATGCCTCCGTCATAGAGCAATTTTACAAACCGAAACGGAAGAAATTTTTCAAATTCAAGTTCAATTGTAATCCATTAACATGTTCTCAGAATATCGTGATTACAAGCAATTTCTCATATACATATATGACCCTTTGATCTTTGACCTCATGACCCTAAAATCTACTCAGTTCATTGGCTCTGCAAGATTTCCTGAATTAAATAGTAATCCATCTGTCAGTTCTAATGAGAATGCGTCCACAAGCTATTTTTGCATACATAATGAGCCCATGACCTTTGATCTTATGAACCATTCATGGGCTCTGCAAGATACATAAATGATCTAAGTTTGGCAGGAATCCATCAATCTGTTCTAATGATAATACGATCACAAGCTATTTTTGCATACATAATGAGCCGCATGACCTTGACCTTTACCTCATGACCCCAAAATCTAATCAGTTCATCAGCTCTGCAAGTAACATACATGACCTAAGTTTGGCAGGAATCCATCAATCGGTTCTTCAGATAACGCGATCACAAGCTGTTTTTGCATACATAATGAGCCCTGTGACCTTTGACCTTTGACCTCATGACCCCAAAATCTAATCAGTTCATCAGCTCTGCAAGATACATACATGACCAAAGTTTGGCAGGAATCCATCGGTTGTTCAGATAACGCGATCACAAGCTGTTTTTGCATACATAATGAGCCCTGTGACCTTTGACCTTTGACCTCGTGACCCAAAAATCTAATCAGATTGTCTTCCTATGGTGATACACACTATCATTAAGTTTGAAGTTTAAATCTCCAGTGGTTCTTGAGATATTATGATAACAATCTCAATGTATGGAATTTCATAAGTTGACCTCTGTGACCCTTGACCTTTGACCTACGTGCTCCAAAATGTAATCAGATTGTTTTCCTATAGTGATACACACTATCACTAAGTTTGAAGTTTAAATCTCCAGTGGTTCTTGAGATATCATGATAACAATCTCAATGTATGGAATTTCACAAGTTGACCTCTGTGACCCTTGACCTTTGACATACGTGCTCCAAAATCTAATCAGATCGTCTTCCTATGGTGATAAATACTATTCCCGAGTCTTAAGTTTAAATCTTAAATGGTTCTTGAGATATTGTGATAACGGTCAAACGGGACGGACGTACGGACGTACGGACGGACAACCCGAAAACATGATGCCTCCGGCACCACCTTCGGTGGCGGAGGCATAAAAAACAAAAAACATGTTTCACTTTATACTTTATCTAGTATTTCAAATCAAATTCATCATCTGATTAGAGTACCTAAACTTATGTGATCCATATAGAAAATGTTTTGTTATATGCAATCAGGCCTTAAATTTCAGGCAAGGCCACTTTTCTGTAGGGCACATTCCTATATTACAGCACAAATGGGAAGAATTGGAAAGGGCACAAAAAATCTCCAAGGCCAATGAGAGGGGCATTGAGGCCAAACAAGGGGGCATCCAAGGCCATGGCCTTGGTGGCCTTGGATTAATTTAAGGCCTGTGCAATCCCCCAAATATTATGGGCAAACAAAAGAAAGGGTAAGGGCAAAGAGGCCATCATGCCCCTCCCTGTAGTCTTTATTGTGTTCCTATCCACAATGCTTCAAAGTTCACACACACGGGACTCAGTGGAGTTCGCATTTAACCTTAATATGGGTGAGGGGGAAGGTGTTCATTTGAGTTATGCAAAAATTGTAAGCTACAAAGCTTCCATGCCAGCTCATAGAACCAAACCACTCTCTATCTACTGTGAGATTATGGTATCATCAAAGACTTCAAAACCTTCATGACCTACGTAACAAACCTTCCCAAATTTCCCAAAAAGTGCGGACGGATCGAGGGACAACCAGAAAACATAATGCCTCCGGCTACTTTGCTGCGGAGGCATAAAAAGAAGAGATATCATCTTGGTTCCATACCTCTGACCTGGTTTCTCTCCCTCCCTCAGTATCATCCTCATCTCCAATGGCATTAAGAATGGACCCAAGAGCACTGATGAGCTGTGCAGCTTGTCCTGTATCTCCTACTGCTAACAATGAGTTCACATTGGTTTCAACTAACAATGCCATATCCAGTAATTCCTGTGTAAGGTTCATCCCTACAGCATCCATAGTTGGAGGGTGAACCTGGAATTTTTAAGAAGAGAATTATTGAAAAGAAACATCATAGGCTTCATTTGTTCATGATGTGGTAAATCGATTACAAAAAATGAAAATCGTATGTGTAAATAAATGAAGTAAAAAAAGGGGAAAAAAAGGCTTTAAACCAGGCCTTCTCTACTGGCGGCGCGCGCGCCACTCGTGGCGCTTGTGGTCAGTCAGAGTGGCGCGCGGCTGTTCCAAAAAATAATACAAATTAAAAATTAAAGAAAGAACAACATTAAAAAATTATATTTTAAAATAAAAAAACTCAGAAAAATCAAAAAGTCGCAGTCGAAGTTGAGCCCAAAATGTAAGCAAGCCATTTTGTTTGTTTGATTTTCACTTTATTTTGACATTTTCAGTGTTTATTGCACCAAAATAACAACATATAAATTAACTTCCAGTGTAGATTTTAGCCAGGAATTGTACTAATTATTTCGCATCAATATGAAATTATGATTGATGTTTTATGGAACAAAAAGGTGTTAAAAATGCCACATCTGGGCCTTAAAAAAAAACCCAAAATCCACTAGCTTCCGGGGGCTTTGCCCCCTGGACCCCACCCGGTATCGGCTCGGTCGCTACGCTCCCTCGTAACACAGTCAACAAACATACAGGTTGGCACTTCAACCTCAATTCAGTTTTGTTTTGGCGCTTCTAATAAACTAGTTGAGAAGGCCTGCTTTAAACAGTTCATCACACATATTTTCAAAATGTCATCAATTTTTATACTTGTATGAGCACTCACATTGTGCTAAAAATCATCCATTGTTTATTCATATTAATTAGAAAACTAAACATTTGCTCTGCATGCACAGATGACATCCAAATGTCATCAAATAGTCCAGAGACTAACTTGACTTTCAGGCGCACTCATCAGTGCACCTTTCGGAAGGGCCACACTAGATTAGTCCATAGAGTAAAATTAAAGCAGTATTTAATAGTAAGTGCATGGGATCTTACCGGTTTTTATTAAGTCTGTTCTTAGAAATAAAAATCAATAATCTTAACTGAAATCTTCTTGTCCTCAACTTAAGTTTTGAGATTTGTCTGTTACAGCAATTAATAAAAACAGAGCTGTCAGTAGCTCCATTTATATCAATACTAGAATAGAAAGGATGTATGTTGCAATATACTCACTTTAGCACTTATGAACACTGATGTACTGGCCAAGTTACAATCTCTCACATTAACTTGGAGTGAAATATCATGATCATCAGTACCAACTCCAACTTGGAGATACAGACCATCTTTGATTGACGCACTGCCTTCATATAGTTGAAACCCTGCATACAAATTAAACAAACAATCCGTGAAGAAGAAGAAAAAATACACAACTAAAAGCCAAAGATGAAATTTCTCTCGTTTATAAATATACAACCAAACATCATGTGAAATACTTTTTAGGTGTACTGGAATGTATTTAAAAAAATAAGTCTGATATTAACAGCATTTTACATCACATGGAAAGGAAAATAAGAACTTTAAAGTTTCAGTAAATCTGTGACTAAAGCCATCAACAATTCTATCAAACATTTTCCTACTTGACATTTTCTTGAGCTATTAATTGTTTGAAGTCAATCAACTGGAAATGGGTGAAGCTGGAAATAATGTACCCATTTCTAGACAAATCACTCATGCCTTTACAATCACATTGTTGACTCAGCTTTGGTTTTACCCAAGATCTAATTAAAAATGTGAATTGAGTCACCCCCCCCCCCCCCCCCCCCACCCCCTCCTGCCTTTTGGTCTAAGTCTTGCAGCTACATCACTAGGGCGCTTTAGCAACGCGAGGAAGGCAAAGAGGACGGGAGAAATCACTCAACCGAGATCGTCTTGTACTATGCTCCCGTCTTCATTTGTAACCTGTCTATAGAGCGCTTTCGCAAACACGGCGGAAGCGAAGATGAGGGTAACCGAGCAAAATAATCAATCTGCGCATGTGCGACCAGAATTTTCTCTGTCTTGTTGATTTTCACGACCGTTCTTAGCCATAATAGCGTTCGTTCCCTAAACTTGACGGAAGAGTTGTATCGCTGTACAATAGACTAGTTTCGTAATGTAACCAAATTTAATGCATAAGTCTTTGTGAAGTGCCTCAATACAAATTATTTCATTCACCTGATAAGAATAATAGTATTTCAATAGACAGAATCCGAACTGCATACATTATTTGATCTCGGTTGAGTGAATTCTCCCGTCCTCTTTGCCTTCCGTCGCATTGCTAAAGCACCCTATTGTTATTTTAGAAACGTACCTTCTCCTCTGCCCACAAACATCCAATCCACTACATCCACGCGGCTGAATAAAATGATCTGATATGTCAAGGGCTCATCCACATCAGTGAAACCAGAACATGCGACTGTGAAATCAGTTTGTAGGGCATATCCCTCGTCGGGTGTCACGACACAGGAGCCTAATGCGGGTGGGGCATTGTGGGGCAAGTCGACGCTAAATTCAGCATAGCCATCAGAGTTGGACTGGTAACCTTTAACAAGAAAGTGGAAACATAATGAGTAGAGTATAACCTCAAAAATAATTCCTTTATAAAGTTGAACAGTCATATTTAATCACCTGAAAATCATATCAAATATATGGAGAACTTTTTAGTAATATGCAACTACAAATAGTTTGCTTTGTCTTTGCAACATCAAGAATTCATCTAAGTTTAAATACCACAAGTACCATATACGGTTAGCATAATTTCCATGTACTCTTCACACATGTCAGCTATGAAAAGAATATGACATCAACACCCACAAATTTTCAAGTCTAACATTTCTATGATTGAGTACTAACCTTTGACTTGCATGATAATGCTTTTAAAATAACTGAACAAGTTGAGGTAAAAAGAAATTCCATTAGCAGCTACAATTTTTGAAGTACTGCAAGCCCAACATTTCAAAGCTTGGCATACTTATGATGTTACCTATCTCGAACATGAAATAAAGTGTTACGAGGTTTAATGACAAAGTATGGTCAGAAGGAATAACAATAGTAACTACAGTTTCCAACGTATTACAGGCCTCACATTTCAAAGTTAGGTGTACTTACCGGTAGCTCGTAGAATGATGCTAGCCATTTCAGATATGGAATCAAATATGTGAGGCTTGATGACCAGGTAGGGTTGGTCAATCCCTGTAGTAGTCTGTGAAGACAAGTCACCTACAGCAGAGGTATGGTTCGACTCAAGGCTCCATCGGAAGGATACATCTTCATTCTCACTGTCACAGTTGGTGCATGAGGCATGTAGGACCAGACGCTCAGCTGTGAAGATGTACATGTTGCAGTTACTGATGCAACTATGGATACAAAGAAGACATAGATGCTGCTTGTAAGTGTCGGCTTGCATGGTGATGTAGATATACAGTAGGCTTGCGGTGCACCATGTGAGAGAGAGAGAGAGGATTGAGGAGTCCTGAAAAGGACTCTCGGTAATCTTTCTTGAGGGTGTGTAGTCCTGAAAAGGACTGTTTGTGTAGTCTTGAAAAAGAAGACATAGTTATGTATGTTATGATGGAAGTTACTATCATTTAGCCTGTAACCTGTAATCTTTCATTATTTGATTAGTGTGCTGGAGCAATTTAGAGCTTCTTTAACAACAGACCCCTTTACAAAATTATCATCCAAGCTGAATTTTACTATAGAACCGTAACATATTCAGGGCCTCTTTCTATAAAGAGTTGATCGCGAGCTCTCCATCAATCACAAATTCACAGTCACCTATCTCTTATGTACATACCGGTAGTTGCGATCGATATCAATCCCAAATAAGTTGCATTTGATTGTAAGTGTTTATAAGACAGAGTCCAGGTCACAAAATTTTCAATGAATGTTTCCACATCTCGAGAAGATTACATGATTTCTGTACCATTATCTGTGGCATCAACTGAATTTTATGTTGCGATGATCCAGTAGTTTTTCCTAATCTTACTGTACCTTTGCCCTGTAAAACCTAAAATACACAATTTTAATAAGTGGTTTTAAATCTAGAGTCAATTAGCTGATGTATGGGTATGTTAATATAGCTTGCAGTCCACTGCATACTATGATAAAATGACACACTAGTTCTCTCACTCCTTGCCTAAGCAATTCATACAAAATGTTTGAAGAGCTTTAAAATGTGTCAATTTTTTAAATTTTTGTATAATTGTTTCATATCTTGAGTAGATTACCCGATCTCAATCTCTGGAAAAAAAAGCCATGGAGTCAACTTGATTTGTTGTTGTATTGATCCATTTGTTATTACTCCTTTTGCTGAAACCAATCTTTTTAAATCTTTTTAAATGAAACTCAAGATCTAGTGGAATGCTGGAAATATTAACAAATGTTTCAACATTACCTTTATATCTATCTCGTGCAAAAGCCATGGGGTCAATTGGATCTGTTGTTGTATTGGTCCATTTGTTATTACTCCCCTTGCCGTAACCAATCCTTTTAAATGAAACTCTAGATCTAGTGGAATGCTGGAAAGCCTGGAAATATTAACAAATGTTTCAACATCTTAACCACTTGACTGCTCACCATTTACATGTACGTGTTCTCGCTCTTGCATGTCTGTGTGCACCACGTACATGTACGTGCTTAGTGCATTGCACTTTCAAGACCGTAGCACTGCATAAGGCCTAGCCCTACTGTGTAATTAGCACTGCAATGATGTTATACAGGTCTCGAACAGTATATGGCGCTCTTCTAGAAAAATACTGGCTTTTTGTGTGTGCAGTGTACATTTTTTGTGAAGTTTTTGTTCAGTACAAAAATGCTGTAGCACAGGCGGTATGAACGTATTTTAAGCCATTAGCAGTCAAGTGGTTAAGTAGATTACCTTTATATCTATCTCTGGCAAAAGCCATGGGGTCAATTGGATCTGTTGTTGTATTGGTCCATTTGTTTTACTCCCCTTGCCGTAACCAATCTTTTTAAATGAAACTCTAGATCTAGTGGAATGCTGGAAATATTAACAAATGTTTCAACATCTTAAGTAGATTACCTGATTTCTATCTCTGGTAATAGCCCAAGGGTCAAGTGGATTCTTTGTTGTGTCAACCCAGATATTTGTCCTTCCTTTGAAATGTTGAGCCAGAAGTTCATAGTCACATTAGCATTAAGCTTGTTGGCAATTACTTCAATCATAGATGAAGTTGAATTCATCATTATTCCTTCATCTTCAAAACAGGCATTGCCTAGAATAGAAGAAGATGAATGAAACATTACATATTAGCTATTGCACAGATATTTACAACCTTTTCTGTTAGTATTTCATTGTTATGTTTTACTGACTTTCGTAAAATGCTATGTTAGATATGACATGAAGTGGAAGCTCTTACATTTTAAGTGTAAATAGTATACTCTTTAAATTAAGCTTTAACTGCTCTAAATGCTGATTTCATGTTTAAATGAGTTGCTCACATACGTGTAAAAACATTATGCATAAATACCTGTATTTTGTATTGCTTCATCGAGAGATGAGTACATGACGTCAGGATCAACAACTACACAGTACCACAGAAAGGTCACGTTACTAGATGACCCTAGGGGCACATCTGGGTTATATGAGTTCGAGCCATCCACTATCAAGTTTGAAGATACACCTAAGGATAATGTTTTACAAAAGAACAGTTGGTCATATTACGTCAGAAAGCAATAAACAAAAAAGGAAGAAGAAAATCAAGTAAAAGCAAAACCTCATCAAACTGAAGTTTGGAAGTGAAATATATTTATTCATGAGTATGTTTTATGGCGATATTCTAAATAATGTTTTCAAGTATGATAATGTATTTCATTCATAAATAAAATAATGGAGAAGTACCATGTGACCGTGAGGCTCCGCCCTTGATAACAGCTACCAATGGAGGCGGTTGGATCTCCAACCAACTGATGATTTCTTTTTCGGCAGTCACTTCACCCGATGTTTTTAGATGAGTTTTAGCATTCAGATTTAGGCTATAAATACCATAGGGTAGAGTTCCTCTCGGAATCATCACTTGACGAGTCTGTTGAGAGAGTTTAAGACAATACAAATCATGCACTTAAATGGTTTCCACTACAAGCTTAGGGCACAAAGTATACATCAATCTATAGAGAAAACATGCCTTTGAGTCAGATACAATATCAACCAAATAATTATAATCCAGTTCCACTTGAGGTATACATCTACCGGTGACAGAATATGTGAAAATATACCACAAACTGATTTCACTTCATGGGTTGAACATAAATTTTTTTTTTTATCTTAAAAAATGTCTTTACATCAAACTGGACTTGGTCATTGAGTTCAAGAACTTCCTGCATTAAAACTAATTGACACAAAAGTAAACAGCATTCTTTCTATAATTTAAAAAAAAATAAAAATCTGACTTTCAGTACAGAGTGAATAAATTTTGTGCCTAAATATAGGTTTAGGGCAAGGATAACAACTGAACCGTCATGCAAAAATATCATCTGAGAGAAGAAATACAAATTAAATGTACCGGTACATAGATTATACCAAAAGATAATGTATTTGTACGATATTGATGAAATCATCAAATAATAACCATGTATTTACATGTGTGATCTTTTCAAAAGCAGTCACTACATCATCAGCTACAGTAGATGTGAAAATCCGCCACTTGAAGTCAGGGGTCATGGGGTCGATGCACCTTCCATCCAGCTCCATATGGGTCGAGATATGAATGTCGAAGGCCCTGAGGTACACAGCGGGATGGGGAGCATCGCAATGCTCCTTCACAGACGTGGTCAGGCTGCTGATGCATAAAGGCTTGACAGTTGCATTTGCAGTAGCTGTCAGATTGTAAGAGTTCCCGACGGCCGTCGCTTTAATGGTGAAAATTGAAGTTGTGGTGAACCGGACGAGCACTGCATCTTCAGAGTAGACTGTGTATTGGATTGAGTTACCCGATAGATGGTTCGTGATGGACCACAAGATTTGAGATGATAGTGGTTGAAAGGACCCCAAAACAGATGCAGTCACAAGGATGGTGTTATTAACCCTGAAGATGTTGTCAATACTGGACACTGTCAATATGAACAGATTAAGATGAGAAAATATAAAAACAGTGATATAACAGCAAACATAAAACAAAATAAAAAAATAAAAAAACTTTTGAAAATAATGCACATGATGCAATCACCTGGGAGTAAGTTATGCAAGTAAACTTATTTAATTCATTTATTGCAACCAAAAGTTTGGATTTCAAATACAGATTAAACACGCAAAGCGATACATAACAATCAGACAATGGTAGAAATAATTTACGCAATCAACTTATATAGAGTAAACAAAATGAGTGGTATATCAAAAAATGAATAACTATGTGGTGGATTACAATCAAATGAACACACACTGTAAGTGTATTTGATTTAGTCGACCAAAAGGTTAGAGCGCCATCTTCGGCGACAGACTTTTATAGACAGAGTTTCAAAGTAAAACATGGGCGATCTGATGTCGTAGAGAAATCAATGATTATTTGCAACATATTCTTAGCTGCAGACAAGTTAATTGACTAAAAGGAGGCAAGAAGGTCAGTACTTAAGCTTGCAGTGTTACAGTTGTGGGAAATATGTGTATAATTATGATATTTATGTCATAACTTTGAGGCAGGTGCCCATGTATAAGAATTTATGTTGATGAATCTGTGTATAAGAATTTAAGTTGTATTAATTATAGAAGTGTGAAGACTATTTAGGAAACACAAAGAAATAGTAAGGTTAAGTAAATGGCAAAGTTTGGTATAATGCCTATGGGTCACGCCCAAATTTGTATTAAGGAACCTGTAATTATTACATGGATAAGGAACCTGTAATTATTATTGCATTTTAATTAATGCCCATTTTTTGTTGTTTGTTTTCTCACAGTTTTCACGGAGTGAAAAGAACCGAGTTAAAAGAAAGGAGTCAAAGAAATGAAGCTACGCTCCTACCAAAGAATAAAAGAACACTCCCGTAAAAACCTTGTTAACTTGTCGTTATTGATTGGCTGCAGTTACACACACTATCAAATAAATTTCATTTCTATTTTATTTCTATTTTCATTGAATCTTCTTACCTGTTTTTTTCTATTTGTAGGATGTTATTTTATGTCACTTACCAAGCTTCATTGAGTATGTACAGTAGTTACAATGTGTCTCTTAATTCTTACCATTATTTGGAAACAGAAGAAGTTCTATGAGTATGATTGCATCAATTGTTCTTGTTGTAGCAGGAATAGTGGTGGTTGTAGCAGGAACATCGGTGGTTGTAAATAAATAGGGAGGAGCTTCAGTGGCAATAACTTCTTGGGGTCTTTTGCATAAAGATGCTGCAGTAAAGTTACATTCCAAGAAAAACCAGTATCTATCATAAAGCTCAAGATGTCTCATAGAAACGCAATCATGATCTTCATTTTGATAATTGTCAGCTGTAGTAGAGAGAGTGTGTGTGAGAGAGAATAATCAGAACGAATAGAATAACAAAAAGGTTTTTAAAATGTGGTTTATACTTTGATGATGAAGACTAAGCAAAAATAACATTTCGATGTTATTAAAAAATCATTGCATTGTAGCCCTAAGGCTGAATTATACATTATTACCCATACAAGGCATTTTAGCTGCTAAATAAAAAGTCGTATTTAGCACGCTGCTCCGAATATGAAACAGAGCCGGCAATATTTGCGATATTGCTCTCTTCCGGGTTTTCCCCGTAGATCACAGTACTAAATCAGAGGGCAATATCCTGCCATATTCCACTCTTTCTTGTCAGTGCGCATTTATTAAGGTGCATACACGCAGTATTGAGTAGGTGTTAAAGTGTACGCGCTGTAACAATCATTGTTACGTCACTATTACATACCTGCCTGAATAACCTGAAATCGGATGGACCGGAAAACAGACGTGAGTAAAAATCATGTTTGATACCAAAGTTGTATATCATTTGTTAAAAAATGACTTATATAGGTAATAATAATTATATTGACAGGGCTTCTTTCGGGGTACATCATAAATATTGACCGCGCTTAGGCCATATTGCCCTCGTCTTCAACTCGGGGCAATATGATCTTAGATTGGTCAATATTTCTGATATACCCCTCAAGCCCAGTCAATATAATATAAATATTGTTACAATGACATTTTACACAAATATTGCATGCTCTGGTGATCTGAATAAAGAAAGACATGAGGGAAGTTCATGTGTGGAGGTAAGGGAGAAGAATACAGATTAAAAGAAGGAAAATGCAAATAGAATTTCGTTTAAGGGATTAAAGGATTGAACAGATACAGAGAGCAAGAATATAGTAGACATACAACAATAACAAATTCAAACTGGCATTTAATGTTATGAGGTTATGCAAACTACAAACAACTATAAAATAACTCTACAAGCTTTAAATTGGTTACATTTGGTGCTTCATATTTGTTATTTGGGAAATAATTGAAGACCAATTTCAAAGATAATACCTACATGTATCATGATACATTTATTTGAATTCCAGTGAACCAACAGGCCCAGAAAGCAGCCAATTCTATGGCTCAAATTGCATTATGATCCTTTATTTTGACACAAAAATTGTACTAAAAAGGACAATATTCCATCTGTACTCATATTTGTTGGGAGAGGCAAGCATGGGTTATTAAATGTGTTGATCTGCAATATACATGAATACTAGTAATAGTATTCAAATTTATTTAAGCCTAAGTATCAACTACAAGATCATAGCAGTTATATAGTCCAATAAAGGTAGTGTCATAAAGACTCAAACTAATTCAATATAAAGATAATTGAAGTGTAGAACAAAACCCAGATCAATTATAGAGCAAGAGTACATGACCCAGATCAATTATAGAACATGGCCCGAATCAATTATAAAACAAGACCAAGATCAATTATAGAACAAGAGTACAAGACCCAGATCAATTATAGAACATGGCCCGAATCAATTACAGAACAAAACCCAGATCAATTATAGAACAAGAGTACAAGACCCAGATCAATTATTGAACATTGCCCCAATCAATTACAGAACAAAACCCAGATCAATTATAGAACAAGAGTACAAGACCCAGATCAATTATTGAACAAGAGTACAAGGCCGAGATCAATTACAGAACAAGAGTACAAGACCGAGATCAATTATAGAACAAGACCCAGATCAATTATAGAACAAAACCCAGATCAATTATAGAACAAGACCCAGATCAATTATAGAAAAAAACCCAGATCAATTACAGAACAAGAGTACAAGACCCAGATCAATTATAAAACAAGACCCAGATCAATTATAGAACAAGACCCAGATCAATTATTAAACAATTAGACCCAGATAAATGATAGAACAAGACCCAGATAAATGATAGAACAAGACTCAAATCAACTATGGAACAAGACCAAGTCCCTGATCAACTATAGAAGAAGTTACTAATCAATTATCAAACAAATTTCTTCATTGTATTTATTCATGGTTTAGCATATATATAATTACCAGGAAAATTTTCGAAGTCAGCTGGAGTTCCATCTGAAAAGTTAGTATACACTCCTTCTGTTTCCAGATCGTTTAATCCTAACCATACAAATTCTGTAAGCATATCTGGAGTACAAAACATAAACAAAGAGTTGATTATCTTTTTGTTCACCAGAAAGGTGAAATTTATCACATTTTTTATTAATATCTTGTAACAGTTCACAGGTAGCCAGTTACCAGTTGAAAATGTTAACAAAATATTTTTGTAAAATACAAGAAGTGGAATGGAACTGAAAACTCTACACTTTCTTCTTAAGGGGACATTTCAGGCAAAACAATTTCAAAGTTCAGACTTTCATTTGTTTAAATTGCGAGAAACTGAATGTCAGTTGCAATGGTCATTTGAAATTAGTTGCTGAGCCAAGAAGCGGCAATATCACCTCTATGAACAGCTCAAGCTTCCACAATGCAATATTGTGTTAGCAACCTTGGACCAAAGCTGGATTTCTGATTAATTCAGCAAAATCTGGACTGTCTTGAGGCTGATACAACGTGTAACACATCTATATCATGTAAATGGAATAGAGGGAGGTGACACACCCATTCCTTCCCAATGCAAATGATACCTATGGGCCCATCTGGTGCTGTTAATAAGATTTGACCTTCCCCTTGATGAAATTAATGTGATGCCAATAAATGGACCTGAAACCTGGGATTAGCTGCTAGGAGCTAGTGTTTGGGTCCTGTAAAGTGTGTTGCAAGGTTGTTGTCTGTGACTCTTGGAGTAAAAAGGCACCCTAAGAAAAACATGGCACCTTTTCTTCTTTCCTTTTTTGTGTCAGACTTAATTTGTGTCAGACTTTGTTTTAACTCTCCAGTACCAATAGCACTTAAACAAAAATGCTCCCAGGTTCCTAACGCAATGTCATTTCAATTTTATGTTGGAAACACATCCCATTCCTCTTTAAAAAGTTGTGAGAGGTCATCTCCACATATACCTAAACCACCACTCCCCCCCCCCCCTCCCCTCTCCCCTTCACTTGGAGACGATGGTCCATATTCTCACCAAATATAAAGGCATCCTCCTCTGCACTGTGTACGGTAGCTAAGTCAGCACCTACTTCGAAACAGAATTCTCTGCCTTCGAACCACGTCCCACCTCTATCTTCAAAGAAGTAACAGTATCCATTTGCAGGGTTATGGACCCAGCCTTCGGCACAACCATCAGCTGATACGCATGACATAAAAAGAATTTTTTTAAAGAAAGAAAGAAAAATGTTAGCAAATTTATCTTTAAGCACAAAATTTTAATTTTGAAACGATGATCTACACTATTCATTTTGTGCATAGATCATAGACCAAATAGATTTTAACTGTCACTAGCTTATACATGTAGACTATTATTAATAGAAAGATTAAACGAGCACTTATCGTTTGAAATTTGATCTTTATTTCACAAGTGTCGAGGAAGAGATTACATGAGATCTCGCTTAACGCGGAGGCGCACATACTTCAAAGCAAATGTGACTGCTGAACCCATAGAAAGATGTAGAGAACTTAAATTACTTTTGAAGTCATAGGGTAGGAGCTGAGGGCATGTAATCTCTTCCTCGACACTCTCATGAAATAAAGATCAAACTTCAAACGTTAAGTTCTTGTTTAATCTTTCTATTTTACTTTGTGAGTCTCGTTGAAGGGACTACATGAAATATTGAAGCACAGCAGTAAGACTTGGCTGATGTGCAAAATACCTTTGCAAAACTAGTACCCAGACAGCAGAGGTAAATAAAAGATGTACTTTTCATCTTGTACAGGATTACTGTTCTAAAATCACTGTTGTAAAGGCTCCCTATCCCTTCACTAAAGGTTCATTGAAGAACTTCCTGAATGTCTGTTTGTTAGCCCTCCCTGCCTGGGTGAGGATATTGGAAATAGGAAGGTCTGCTCTCTTTGCTGCAGAGACCGCTGCCGCACGTGTAGAGTGCAATTTATATAAAGATGTATCAATCCCAGCAGCTGTGAAGGATTCTTTAATCCACCTGGAAATTGTCTGTGATGTAACTCTCTGGTGCAGTTTAGAGAAACTAATGAATAGATAATCTTCTTGTTTCCTTAAATCCCTTGTTCTGCCAATGCAGGTGGTTCAGCGTCAAATTTATCGATTAACGTATCGTTATTTGCCGGATAAAAGCACCATTTTTAGTTTCCTTGGGACATATTAGGCTAGGACTCCCGGCAAAAATTTCAATCTAAGGGTGTGGGGGCTAATTTTTTTTTTTTTTTGGCCACCGGAAATTTGAAAATCATGCCGGCCGATATTTTGTGCAAGAAACAAAAATAAATTTTGGTCACAATTTTTTTTTTTTTGGCCAGGGGGGGGGGGGGGGGGGGGGGGGGGGGAGGGGGGAGAGAGGCCTGCCCCCCCCCTCCCCCCCCCCTGGATCCGCGCCTATATGGAAGGACAGCCTGAAAACATAATGAATCCGACACCACCTGAAGTTGTCAGAGGCATAAAATGGGGAAAAGAAGTGTAATAAGTTTGATTTAACCTATACTGTTTGAACTAAATTTTGACACTGTGACTGTGTGAGGAATGGATTAATTTGATGAGCTCTATATGATCAGGAAGAGACCTGTTGCATGGCCCTCTACAATTCTTTACACTTACTGGCAGAAAAAGTAGTTGTAGATTTGCAAAGTGACGTCTTATTATGCATACAATCTAGAGGGTACCAGTTATTAACCCTTTGATGTTTCACATAAACGCAATCACGACTTTCACTCTGTCTGTTCCAAGTAGCTGTAATAGATAGAGAGAGATAATAGTCAGAACAAAAAGAATAACAAAAAGGTTTTAAACATGTGGTTTATACTTGATGAAGACTTAGCAAAAATAATATTTTTATGTTATCAAAAATCATTGCATTGTAGCCCTGCATGAGGCTGGATTATATTGGCTTTTTATTGGTTACATTCGGAGCTACATATTTGTAATTTTGGCAAAATTTGAAGATCAATTTCAAAGTTACTACCTATCATTTTATATTTATTTGAATTTCAGTAAACCAACAGGCCCAGAAAGCAGTCAATTCTATGGCTCAAATTGCATTACCGGTATTATCATTAATTTTGACACAAACATTGTACTAAAAAGGACACTATTCCATCTGTACTGATATTTGGGGGGAGAGGCAAGCATGTGTTATTAAATGTGTTGATACAATTTGTTTTAGCCCTAACTATCAACTACAAGATCAAGGCAGTTACATAGCCCAATATGTTTGGTGTCATAACAATTACTAAAACAAGTTAAATATAAATATAATTGAATTGTAGAACAAGACCCAGATCAATTATTGAACTGTTTATGTTTATATTATTATTTTAATACATTGTGTCAATACTATGTTATATTTGTTCTTTATTTTAAAGATGAAAAAAAAATTGAAATTGAAATTGAAAAAAAAAATGAAATTGAAACAAGACTCAGATCAATTATAGAACAAGACACTGATCAATTATAGAACAAGACTCAGATCAATTATAGAACAAGACCCAGATCAATTATAGAACAAGACTAAGATAAATTATGGATAAGACACCTACCAATTATTTTAAAAAATGTCTTCATTCTATTTCTTCTTGGTTTAGCAATAACTACAGGTATACATACTTACTAGGAAAACCTGAGAAGTCAACTGGACTTCCATCTACAGCGTCTAAAACACCTTCTGTTACCTGATCACTATATCCAATCCATGCAAACCTTTTTATCAAACCTGGAATAGAACACACACACACACAAAAAAAAAAAAAAAAAAAAAATCAAAATTATCTTTTTGTTCATCCGAAAGGTCAAATTTATTACATCAAAATTGCTTGAGCACCTTTTAATTAATATCTTGTTGAATAGAAAGATTAAACGAGAACTACCCATTTGAAGTTTGATCGCTATGTTATGAATAATTCGAGGGAATTAAGAGTCAATATGAGAACCCCGCCCGCCACATGCGCAGATCATTTTTAAGCAATCGTGGCTACTGTTGAAGAATGGTCCTCAATAAAATATAAGCTGACAAGAACTTACTTAAGACGATCTTTTATAAAAAAAGGGAGGGAGAGGTGGGCGTATATTTTTTCCCTCAAATTAATCATAAAATAATGATTAAACTTTGAATGTTAAGTTCTCGTTTATTTTTATAAAATTTACTTCATAATTCCTGTTTCGAGAATATATAATATTTCAAAGATTAGAAGTCACAGTGCAGTAACAGTGTGCACTAATTAAAAAGTTGTTACCGACCTGTGGGCACCGTAAGTTGAGAGTTTGTGTATCACATCTAGACTATAGCATGTAAATGGAATAGGGGGACGTGATACACCCATTCCTTCCCAATGCAAATGATACCTATGGGCCCATCTGGTGCTGTTAATAAGATTTTACCCTCCACTTGATGAAATTAATGTGATGCCAATAAATGGACCTGAAACCTGGGATTAGCTGCTAGGAGCTAGTGTTTGGGTCCTGTAGAGTGTGTTGCAAGGTTGCTGTCTGTGACTCTTGGAGTAACCTTTTTTGTGTCAGCCCTTTTTTTTTGTTCAGCTCTACAGTACCAACAGCACTAAGGCGGGCCCCTGGATGCTCATCTGACCTTAATTTAATACCTAAAACCCCATTCCTCTATTAAAGTTGTGAGTGGTCATCTCCTCATATACCTAAACCTACCCCCTCCCCTCTCCCACTCACTTGGAGACGATGGTCCGGATTCTTACCATATACAAAAGCATTCTCCTCTGCACTGTGTATACTAGCTAATTCAGCACCTCTTCCTTGATCTATACAAGATTCTCTGGCTTGGGTCCAATTTAATAGATCTCTTTCCCATAGGTAACAGTATCCAAATGCAGATCCATAGAACCAGGGGAAAAAACAGCCGTACTCTGATACGCATGACATGAAAAGAATTTTTTTAAAGAAAGACAAACGTTAACAAATTTATCTTTTAGTTTTAGCAACAAGTTTTATTTCTAAATCTAGATCTATGCTAGACATTGTCTGCATACATGTAGATCATAGACCATATAAACTAGTTGATTTTTGGTCACACCATGAGGGTCCACCATCTTTGTTTAGACATTTGAACGCTCCCGAAGCCTCATGAATAATTCATTTTAATAATAATTACATTTATAGGGCGCTTTATACAGGCGTTACTAAGCACACAGGTGGTACTGTCCTACTTAGAATAATTATTCAACATGTTCAATACCTTAAAAGCAACAAAAATATACCGTAATTGAGTTGAATGGAATTAACTACTTGTGTGCGTCTCCAAAAAGCATACTATAACTGATTAAAAAGGTGGGTTTTGAGAAGGGTTTTGAGTGATTCAATGGATGGGGCATTTTTTAATATGGGGTGGGAGTTTGTTCCAGAGGGCGGGGGCAATTGATGAAAAGGTACGGTCACCATAACGGGTTTTTGTTCGGGGCTGTGAATTAATCGCATGGAGGAAGATGAACGGAGGGATCTGGCAGAATAGGAGGATGGAAGGGAGCTAGACTAGGTCAAGAAGATATTTAGGGGCAAGGTTATGTGTTATTTTGTATGAAAGAAGTAGGATTTCAAATGTAATGCGAGAATGGACCGGTAGCCAATGAAGTGAGCGAAGAACAGGTGATATATGGTGATATATTTTCTGTTCAATGCTCCTACATTGTACATTTGTATATGCTCTTCACGCAACAGTAACAAAAAACGCAGATCAGCTTCGAGCATGCGCATTGGGAGAGGTCATCGTATTTTGCCTTCAGATAGAATGAAAAATATTCATCAAATAGCACCAACCATCATGAATATTTTTCTGTGATAATATTGTCCAAAATAGGTCATTTTTATTTCTGGTTTTTCAATTTATCTTTAATTTCTTGATTAGCAAGGAGCAATTGCCCTACATAAAAAAGTTTATAGTAGGTAATAATCTGCGTTGACTTAGTCTAATACTAGCTTACCTGTTTCACACATGCTCCCAGTAAAGCCATCTTCACAGAAACAAGTAAAGTTGTTAACTCCATCAGCACAAGTCCCTCCATTCATACAAGGAGCAGAAGCACAATCGACATTATGTGAGAAAACTGAGTTCCAAAGACAAAATGAATGGGATAAAAATGATGAGAAAAATTACCTTTTTGGCACATTTATATATTTTGCAGATAACAGGAAAATCAAGTAAAAATTGTGAGATTGTGGCCTTAGTAAGAATTATTTTTCTGAGATTGTGGCCTTAGTAAGAATTATTTTCTGGAAAAAAAATCTGATTGTCTGGCAGACTTGATACGTCCCTGCTAGAAAATAGGGTAAGTAAAGCGAGTGATCTTTCATTTGGGGGGTGAAATATACGTTAAACGGACACAGAAGGACACAGAAAGGTCCTAGTCTTGAACACCAACACCAGCCGGCACAGCATTTGGATTGACTTTATAATCATTTTGCCTTCGGCGTAGACTAGAAGGGATGAGATTTAGATGACCTTATGCGCAGTGAGAGTTTAAACCACCGCTGCAAGATTTTTATCATGGATTTCGATTTTGACCCATAATTTCCTAAAAATGGACCATTAAACGGAATATTTCAATCAAGTTGGTAAGTGGAACCGAAGTACTTGGTACTTGGTTGTTGTTCCTCCAAAAGATTCCTAGTGGAATTTAAACTGGAGGTCGTGGTGGCAGAGGGTGGACTTATTTCGGAAGGAGTGCAACTTTAAACTTTGCTGAGTCAGTCAGGGATACTAATGTCGAATCGAGATCATTCCATGCTCTGGTTGTGCGTGGAAAAAAAGAGTTTTTGTATACATCTAATCTGGTTAATGGTATTTCGAACTGACTTGAGTGCCCGCGTCTGCTACGATCTGGTTTAGGTTTAATGTGTGTTTGGGCATCTATGTCCAGCTGGCCATGTAACATTTTGTGGAAACAGCTTAGACGGTGAGCTTCGCGTCTGTCTTGGAGAGAGTTCCATTTAAGAGAATTTAGAAGGAGGGTGACGCTTGCTTCTCTCTGATATGTGCTTGTGACAAAACGGGCTGCCTGCCTCTGGACTCGTTCGATAGAAGAAATGTTCTTAGCTGTGTATGGGTCCCAAGCAGCAACTGCGTAATCTAAGTGTGGTCTAACGAGGGTGAGGTAGAGTTTCTCCTTTATGGAAGTTGAGCAGTGATGAAAGTTGCGTCTCAGAAAACTCAATACTCCTATAGCTTTTGTTGTTGCGAGGTGAGTTTGGCCATTCCATCGGAGGTCATTCTGAATCACAACACCAAGGTACTTTGTCTGCTTACATTCTTCCAGGGTGACACCAAGGAGGTTGTATGAAGATTTACCCGGTTTCTTTTTCCTGGTGACACGCATTGATTCACACTTTTTTGGGTTGAATTTCATGCCCCATTTCTGAGACCACTCCACCATTGCATCTAGGTCTTGTTGCAGGATGTCCACGTCGTTTACTGATTTAATTGGACGGTACAGCATGCAATCGCTGCAAAAAGCTTAGTGGTGCTTTTGACTTTGTCGTGAATGTCATTTATGAAGAGCAAGAACAAGTGGGGACCGAGCACAGTTCCTTGCGGGGTTCCACTTAGAACTGGCTTCCAGTCGGAATGTTTTCCGTTAACACATACGCGTTGTAATCGTTTTGTAAGGAAATTTGTCACCCATCTTAAGTTATCTGAACGGATTCCATAATAATCTAGCTTGTGAAGTAATTTCTGGTGGGGGATGACATCAAAGGCTTTAGAGAAGTCAAGTGTTATCAAATCTGTGGTGGCTTTTTCATCCAGGTTCTTTGCCAGGTCGTTAATTGTCAAAACAAGTTGAGATTCACATGATCTGCGTCTCCTCAAGGCGTGCTGATTTTCTGCAAGAATATTTAGTTCGCTCAGGTGGCTCATGAGGTTACTATCAATAATATGTTCCAAAAGTTTACAACAGGTACTCGTTAGTGAAATAGGGCGGTAATTTGCTGGGTCGGTGGTAGAGCCCTTCTTAAAAAGTGGAGTGATATTGGCCTTTCTCCAGTCCAGTGGGAGATCACCAGAATCGAGCGACTGTTGGAAGATGAACTGCAAGATGGGAGCTAGTTCTTCTGCTGCAATTTTGAGAGCTTGGTTCTGGATCTGGTCCGGGCCGATAGCCTTCGTTACATTGATGTTAAGTAGTAGCTTCTTTACACCTTCAGCGTCAATCCGGATGGGAGGCATATCAGGAAAAGGGCTGGGTGGAAGGTCAGGGAGCGACAGTGACTTGTCTTCACGGGTAAATACACTTTGGAATTGGTTGGCAAGAGCTTCAGCTTTCTCCAGATCTTCGGAGATTAGGTTGCCTTCTACCTTAAGCATCTGGACACCGGTGTTGTCTGTCCGTCTTGATTTGACGTACCTCCAGAAGGCCTTCGGGTTGTTAATTACCCTCAAGGATTGAAGAGACATGTTGTCTGTGGGCGCTTCTAATGGTACGATCGATCTGCTTTCTTGTTTTGGTGAATTTGTCCCAATCACCTTGTGCACCACTTCTTTTGGCTTGAATATATATAGCTTCTCCTTTTTGTTACATAGGCGTTTTAATTTCCCTGTAAACCATGGAGTACGTGCTCTGCCCTTTACAGTCTTGTGGGGAACATCATTTGTTACAATAGTTTCTAATGTGTCTCTTAACTGGGTCCAGTTTTCTTCTACGGATCTATTGCCTAGCTGAAGCTTGAAGAAATCTTCACCAAGCTGTCTTGCCCGGACTTTGAATTCTTCTTTATCTACTTTATTCCAGAGGGGAATTCTGCGGGGTGGTTTTGGAGGAACCGTGGTCTTACTCTTACTCTTAGTAAAAAAAAAACATAGTCTAGACTCTAGATCTAGATCTAGAGTCTAGGTCTAGATCTATAGGTCTATAGAGTCTAGGCTAAAAGTTAGACTCTAGAGTCTAGTCTACCTAATTTAGTATTTACAATATAAAATGCAGCGGATATGCATTCTGTGAAAGGAGTAATTCAGGGATAAGTTTTGCAAGTGTTGTGTACTGTCTACTGATTTGCCCACATACACCCTTCGCGGGATAGGCCTAGATCTAGATCTAGTCTGTTTCGGTCTCTAAAGAGAGAGCCGACCGTAGGCCTACCCCAATAAGAGGCTAACGAACGAAAGAGACGAGAGAGAGCCGACCGTACCCCAATAAGAGGCTAACGAACGAAAGAGACGAAAAATTCGGTCTAGGCCTAGATCTAGATCTATACCAGAGACTCAGATCGAGTAGATTTCTAGACCTAGGATAGACAGATTGCCGATCAAATTTGGGCTTACCTGCTGGTTCGACTGTCTTGAAATTGAGGAGAGCGTTGAAAAGAATTAAGATGAAAAAGACACTAATGGTTGCCATAGCAAAATCAGAATTCGGTACAGCTTCCAATAATTAAAGTAGGCCAGCCCTAGGCCTAGATCTAGAATAGATCTCACTAGCAGTAGAATAGATCCAGGCTCGGGTCCTTCCATCCAATGAGCTAAAGTCAGTCTAGTCGAGTATTACGTAGCTAGCTACATGTAGCTATAGCGCTAGCAAGCTTAGCTAGCTGCATCTGAGATCGAGAGCTAGAGTAGCGATCGAGATCTAGTCGACAAATTAAACGCGCTATAGCCATGGCCTAGCCTGCGCGCTAATATTATACTAATTTAGAGCGCGCATGGCCGGCGGCGCGTCTTTGGTTTGCAAAACGCACACTTGTGACCCGCCCTATATCTGTATTTGCACTATACAGAACAGGCGCGTACGCAGGGGGGGGGGGGGGGGGGGGTTTGGGGGGTTAACCCCCCCCCCCCTTTTGTATTTTTATGTGTATAAACCCCCCCAAAACCCCCCCCCCCCCCCCCCTTTTGGATTTTTTTTTATTATTATTTTTTTTTTTATTATTAAAAAAAAAAAAAAAAAAAAAAAAAAAATTATCCCCATGACTGACCAAAACCAGGTGACCTTACCCCCCCCCCCTCAACGGAGCAAAATGTCAAATTTTCAAATTTCGAGGTCAAAAAAAAAAAAGTGTCCTCTTACCCCCCCCCCCCCCCCCCCCGCTTATTCAGCGGTCGGCTGAGTCGTTGCGAAATTTTCGGCCCGATTTATAAATGTTAAACCCCCCCCCCCCCCTTGAAAAAATCCTGCGTATGCGCCTGATACAGAATATGTGCGTCCACGAAAAATCGCAACCGAGAATTATCGAAATATTATCATAACTAGTGGCGGATCCAGGAATTTCTTACCTTTTTTCTTCCCCCCTCCTTTTTCTCCTTTTCTTTTTTTTTGGCCGGGGGGGGGGGGCACGTGCCCCCCGTGCTCCCCCCCTGGATCCGCCACTGATAACTTAATCACTATTATGAGGGACACGTAGGTCTATTTGTCAAGCTTAGATCCTCCTCTTTCGTCTGCATGCATGATGCAAGGCGAGGGATGATGGTAGCCCCGAGATCACCAAGGCGATGATAGTTTGTATCCATTGCCCGAGTAAAGGAGGTTAATATTTGTTTTATATCCCACATCTGCAATAAGGTCTATTTAAAGTGAATTTTACATAATTAAAAGAACTGACAGATTCTGCAGACAGTTTAGCTTCAGCTAGATTTTACACAGCGCAACATGCAGGGGTGGATCAAGGAATTTCTTGCCGGGGGGTGGGGGGGGGGGGGGGGCATACGGTTGGAAAGAGACCATATATATATATTTTTTTTTTTTTAGTCCCCCCCAAAAAATCGCAACGAATTAGCCATCTGCTGGATAAGGTGGTGGTGGTGGTGGTGGGGGGGGGGGGGGGGTAAGAGGACACTTTTTTTGGGGGGGAGGGGGGGGGTTGGTCACGAAATTTGTAGATTTGACATTTTGCTCCGTTGGGGCGGGGTGGGGGTAAGGTCATCTTTTTAGGTCAGCCATTGGCCTTTTTTTTTTAGTAACATTTTTTAATAATTTTTTTGGGCCGGGGGGGGGGGCACGCCCCTGTTTTTCAGTACATTTTGGGCGAATTTAGGGCTATTTTTAACATCTTTTTGGGGGTTGAGGGCACGTGCAAAATCGAAACCGAGAATTGTCGAAATTTTATCATAACATAATCACTAGTATAAGGGACACGTAGCTCTATTTGTCAAGCTTAGATCCTCCTCTTTCATCTAATGCAACTCATATGATGCATATTTCACGCATGAGTGATTAAAATCAATTTGAAGAGAGGAAACAAAAAAGTCATTTGGCGGACGGTATCTGAATTTCAAAGAGAAAATAACATCTCTAGAAAGTTCAGTTTCTGCCCTTTCATATGACACTTCAATCAGGAAAAATGAGCAAGGAATAACAAAGTTATGTTTGATTGAAGCGATGCTTGCATTTCCATAATTTGATTAAACAAATTCGTTTTTACTGGCTGCCTGCCGTAGCAACAAACCGAATTGACAATTTCCGTTTCGTTGACGATCAGCCATAGACGAAAGACTTCATGCACGGCTGGTTGTCAACTGAACGGAGTCAATAGGGACTTTTAGATTTGCACGCGTCAACAGCTTTGACTGCAACGTGTGACGTCATTTTAAGGCACTGCGCATGCGTTTCGTCGTCTCAGTCGGCGATCGAGAATGCGTCAACCTTGATTTTCCTAAATCTAGTACATTACATACATACATATTGATATTTATATAGCGCCTTTACAAGCTCAATGTACTATGCCGCGTGCGTATAAAATATACAGTTCCTCAGGTAGACAAAGGAACATCCCTTCCCTGCCATTATGTAAAAATGTGTAGAACAGGTGTCACATGCATATTCACCTGTTCTACACATTTTTATATAATAGCAGTGAAGGGATGTTCCTTTGTTGAGGATAGAATGAGGAACTGTATATTTTGTCCTCTTTCTTTGTCCGTGATATTCATAGCGTTACTTCCTGCATGCATGTATATCGTCGAGTACAATCTAAAAGATTTCTAATTGTAGTCAACATGGGCAGTTAAGTACGTTGACACGCATGATCAGTCGGCGTTCGTCGTGTTCTCGTCCACTCAATCTAAAAGTCCCTAGTACTGCTCGCGGGCTGACCGTGCCACTCTCCATATAAACGCGATTAGAATACTTGTAAAGCCCGACGCATATCGGATAGGCTACTCACTTGTTCATAGGGATTGTCCAATTTTGAACATAATAACGATGGTGGTGGTGTGTACTACGTGTGTTGTACATAATTATATGTGTGTTTGGGTGTGTACATTGTATGCAGCAGGCGCGTACACAGGGGGGGGGGGGGGGGGTTGGGGGGCTTAACCCCCCCCCCTTTGGATTTTTTTTTTAATTATACAAACAAAAAAATATTCCCATGGCTGATCTAAAAAGGTGATCTTACCCCCCCCCCCCCCCAACGGAGCCAAATGTCAAATTTCGAGACCAAAAAAAAAGGGTCCTCTTACCCCCCCCCCCTGTTATCTCTAGTTTAGAGATATTTTGTATTATTTATATCAATGGCATAGAGTACCGAAGTGTGACGTCATCAAACATCTAATTTTAGAATTTCTCAATTTTTTCTTCATTTTCCGAAAGAGCACCAAAAATAGTGTCCAAATGTTGAAAGCCAATTGAATATGTTAAGTATTGTCTGAGATATGACCATCTGAATAAATATACTCCCCATAGGAGCTCAGTGTTATAATTATGCTCTGGCTCCTAACCACTAGGAGCCAGAGCATATAACACTGAGATCCCATATAGGACATATATTTATTCAGATGGTCATATCTCAGCCAATACTTAACATATTCAATTGGTTTTCGACATTTGGACATTATTTGTTATGCTCTTTCAGAAAATGAAGAAAAAATTGAGAAATTTAAAAAAAAGATTTGTATGACGTCACAGCTTCGGTACTCTATTGTGACGTCAGAAGCGAGAGTTTATTAGTATTTCTGAGCAGGGCCGTTGAGGGCGAAGTTGTTTTGGTTCAGGAGCTGAAACATTCTGCCCCATTAATATTCTCCTTATCGTCCGAAAATCCCATTCGTTTTGCACGTAGTGCTTGTCCTTCCTAGTTAGGTACTTTTCTCAAGTCCTTTTCCTTTCAAATTTCTTAGGCATCCTCTCTAGCATCTCATCCAGGTCACTACATTCTTCGATTTTCGAAATCACTCATGCATGACCGTCCAGGCGCCATTTTTGTCCGTTTCTGGTCCATTTTAAGGCCTTTCTTTCTTCCTTCCTATCTCCACTATCCTAGATCCTACACATTTCTAACAAATTCCTTTAGATAGTCTGAGAGATGTTCTTTCATCTGCGACGTAAAACTTGAACTTCAAAATGCCATCTTCGTACTCAAAATTCAAATCTGAAACTGACTCCGTCAAAAATCTCTCAAATTCTTGAAAAATGGACCCCTAAAAATCTAAAACTGCCATAACTTTCTCATATAAATTCCGTTTTGTGTTTAAATCTCACATTATCCTTATCTCATAATTGCTCATAGCCATGCAAAATTTCATGCTCCAATGACTATGCAAAACATAAATAGCGCCCTCTAAAGTTCTGGGAATTGGCTTTCTTTCTGTGGCCGTATCTTCATAATGGCTTTGCAAACCCGTACCCTTTTTTGGATTTAGATACTTGAAGATATGCCCTTTCCAGCCATATACAAAATTATATACCCTAACACTGACAAAATTTGAGAAAAATGCCCTCCAAATTCGCCATTTTCGAGAAAATTCCAAAATAACTTCAACTTGCTCTAAAATGGCGATCTTTATACCTATATCAATGAAACTTGGCAGATATATGTATCCATATACGTGACAACTGTCTGCCAAGTTTAGTAAAATTTGAATATGTCAGCGCAAAGTTATCGCCAAAAATGATGAATTTGCTATGCATTACGTAATAGCGCCAATAATGCGTGCAGTACATTGCGCGCAGATGACAATGGTGTTAAACTGACCGCAATGAAGTGCCCTTTCGAATGATACCAAGTATGGTATATGTTCACATAGAAAATTTTGAGTAAATCACATTTGAATAAGGGTCACTATACGATTTCCGCCGAGTTTCCGTCCAATATTATAACACGTATCGGCTATGACGTCATTTCTCAGACTTTTTTTCGCCCCCTAAACATCCTTTTTTTTCCTTGAAATTTTGTAGTGACATTTCGAGTTGCAGTACGCAGGGCACCTCGTGGCTGGATTTTTGAAATTGGTCAAGGGGGCCATTTAAGACGCCATTTTGTACTATAAATATATTTTACATCACGTGTTTCGATAGGATTATCATAGAAAAAAAGAGAGTGGTTTACAATAACAACCATGAAATTTTCTTTCTAATGATACCAAATACGGCCCATAAAGAGACATCAAGAGAAAGAAAAAAAAAAATTTAACCCGGTCATAATACAGATCCTGTAGGTTTTCCGCCCATGCATTACACGCATTGTCTATGGGGCATAACGGGTTCACGTTTTTGACCCCAAGAACGATTGTATTGCAATGACGAACATGCACCAAATCCCCTTGGTTTTTACATGCAGTGCTTGCGAGCCCTTTCTACGTCCTTTCCCATATCCCAATTTTTTTTCAAACTTCGTAGGCATAGTCGCTACCATCCCATCAAGGTCACTGTTGAGGCCTTTCTTTCGCCCTACCTATCTCCAATATCACAGAAGCTACAGACTTCGTACAAATTGCTCTGGATAGGGCGAGAGAAGCTCTTTCGTTTGACACCTAGAAACATGGCGTCATTGCACGCACATCGTTGTGACACGATTGCATTTCTAGTTTGGTACTGAAGTTCACCGTTATTTGTCAGTTTACACACAAGCCCAATGTTGTAAGTAGAAGTCGACCTAAGATTATTGAAATTAAATGTTTGTTTTTTTTTTCTTGTTTGAAACTGTAAGATATGAAAATGGAGGAATATGAATGGGCTAAATCTGAGTTAGAAAGTTGGAGTTAATGCACGAAGCTCACGTTAATAAAATAATAATAATACATTACATTTATAATGCGCTTAATACAATGTTTCTAAGCGCAAGAGAAAGAAGAAAGGATAAGGAAGGAAAGTGAGAAATACTAAAGGAATGTTAAAAACATTGAATTACAAGTAAACGGCAAAGAAGAATATGACGTTGTACCAGTACCAGTGTATGTTGTACGTGTAGCGCATGAATGGACATGCGAGGGTGCTGCATAGTAGTGAAAGTAAACAGTGTTAAGTTAAATATGACTTTGCCCGATGTTAATCCAGAAGAATTGGTCAGTCAGTGTGGAAGCATCGTTAAGTCTGCGGGCAATGCATCTTCTAGTTCCAGCTCTCGTTTACGTGCCAAGGCCAAGGCCATGGCAAGAAGTGCAGCATTGACGGCGGAGGCTGAAGGTTTACGTCGACAGCAAGAGTTGGATATCGAGATGCTCAAGCTGAAACAGAAGAAAATCCAGATGGAGCTACAGACCAAGCTGGATATCGCCAACGCTGAAGAGTATGTTTACAGCAGTCTTTATGAAGAAGAGAGTTCTTCGCATGTAAGTCGTCATAACAAAGGAAGTGTTATTACTAGCGTCAGCCAGCATAAAGCTGGCCATCAAGTTCAAGAAGAGGCCCAGATGGAGCTACAGACCAATCTGGATATCGCCAAGGCTGAAGAGTATGTTTACAGCAGTCTTTATGAAGAAGAGAGTTCTTCGCATGTAAGTCGTCATAACAAAGGAAGTGTTATTACTAGCGTCAGCCAGCATAAAGATGGCCATCAAGTTCAAGAAGAGGCCCCCTCTATAGGTCAAGAACTGAAGGACAACATTCCTTCTCCCATCCAGTCAGATCTGAATGCATCCAAACCTGCTGGAAATGAAGGTCAGATGTTATCTCACACACAGCAGCGTGTGAACCCACCTACGATCCATGAGCAGAAGGATCTGGATTCAACAATCCCTTACCCGGTTCATGAGGATTCGGCTCAGACAAAGTCTCTTTCCAATACCAGTCTCCACATGAACCATCAGTTAGAGATTCAAGTTCAACAGCAGCGTCTGTTAGAGGCCATAAGTTTGTCGAGTGCAGAGGTTATGAAGTTTGATGGCAATCCTCTTCACTACCATGAGTTTGTAACATCTTTAGACAACTTGATTGGAGGGTCCTCACTTCAGGAAGAGACAAAGCTCATGAAGCTGTTCCAGTGTTGTACAGATCAGGTCAAGATCATCATCAGTGCTGCTTGATGGTGGAACCCTCTTTAGAATATAAAAGGGCAAGAAAACTGCTATCGGAACGCTATGGTAGTAAGTTCAAGATTGGAGAAGCATGGATCTCCAAGGTTGTAAATGACCCAACTTCTCGACAAGAAGTATGCGGAAGAAGTCCCTCAAGATTGTAAGCTTGACAGTGGTAATGTCTGGTACCTTCCTCACCATCCAGTGATGACAGACAAGAAGCCGGACAAGGTTAGAGTTGTCTTCGATTGTGCCTCTAAGTGCCAATGAGTGTCTCTGAATGACGTAGTGCTAAAGGGGCCGGACCTTACCAATAACCTGCTAGGAGTACTTGTTCTATTCCGTCAGCAACCAGTGGCACTCATGGCGGACATTGAGGGAATGTTCCATCAAGTGAGAGTCCCTGTAACTGAGAGAGAGACGTCATGAGATTCCTGTGGGAGCCAGGAGGTGCATGGGAAAGACAGATACGGACAACAAGAAAAGTGATGAATGGTGTTATGAAGCTGCAAGTACTCGATGATGAGGGTCTACCTACGCTGATGTGCACGGTAGAATCGATCATCCACGGACAGCTGCTCACGGTGGTGTCTACAGACATGAGGGATCCAGAACCACTGACAGCAAACCACTTGCTACTGATGAGGCCCAATGCTGAGCTACCACCAGGTGTGTTTGACCAGAGTGACCTCTACTTGCGTAAAGGGTGGAGACAAGTGCAACATATGGCCGACGTGTACTGGAAGAGATGGATGAAAGAGTACCTGCCAACATTGCAGCAGCGTCAGAAGTGGCTCGATGCAAATAGAAATATCGCTGTGGACGACGTAGTCCTCATCATGGATGACATGCCGCGTAACAAATGGATGTTGGTTAGAGATCTATCCAAGCAAGGATAAGCTTGTTCGTTCAGCATAGGTGAAAACAGTCACAGGAGCCTTGACGTGACCTGTTCAGAAATTGTCCTTGCTTGAATTCGTGGAAAAGTCACAAGTGTAAGGTCCAAGTCCAATGTGAAAGTTTGTTGATTTTTTGATGATAGGAATACCACAGGATTGCCTGGAGCATGTGATACCAAAGTACCAGAAAATTAGGCAAAATTATATTTGTGAAGCAAGAAGTCTCATATTTGTTTTGAAATGAGAAATAGTTTCTACTACGAATGTGATCATTCACTATTAGTTCTCATAGTTGTTCAACGTTCAAATCCGGATGAGGGATATTTGTTTGCGTATTTGACCTTGGATCAGAAGAATTTCGCGTATTTGACCTTGGATCAATGTGTTTCGCGTTTTACCTGCATTTAGCTCTTTGCGTATATATCGCTGACCAGATAGACAATGTCATACAAGCTCAGAATTTGTCATTGTGAAGATGAATGGTGTACATTTATCACAGCAAAGAGATAATTTAGATATCTCAGAACTTTCAGGCCCTGTGACCTTTATGATAACTAAAGTGATAAACTTTGATCTGAACTCGCAGAACTTACAGACTATCTTCAGCATCTTGTAAACTTTGTATTTTGCTTATGTATATCCTTTCATATTTTCATGAATTCATCCATGTGTGAAAATGCATTCAATGATAAGGGGAAGTTAAGCACTCAAAGATTCACAATTGTCCAAATAAATGATGCTTTGTGCGTGTGTCAGTCAAAGGGTTTAATTGGAATTGACATTATTTATGATTTTTAAAGCACCTTTGGCAGTACAGTATAGCGAGAGGATTTGGAAATTGAATGCCTTTTCATTATTTCTTGACATTTAATAGTGATGTCTTGATAAAAATTATTATTGCATTGTCACGCTGCATATTCAGATAGTGAGCACTTTATGCAGGCGCGGATCCAGGATTTTCCAATAGGGGGGGCCGGAAATTTGAAAATTGCACAGACCGTTTTTCAACTCAAACATACCAATACTAACAAGGTCATATCAGAAGCACCATACCGGTAATTTTTTTTGACATTTTCATCAGGGGGGGGGGGGGGGGGGGGGGGGCTAAAGCCTCTTGCCCGAAAAAGTAATTTTTCTGGTTTCACAATTCGGCTAGTGAGCGAAGCGGGCTAGCAAAAATTTGAGGATAATATAATGTATTTGTGAAAGTGTTATTTATCAACAAAATATACGAGAAAAGTTATAACAAATTCATATTCGGGCAGCTCGCTGTTCCCCTCACCCGCCCCCCCCCCCCCACCATTACGCGCAAAGCGCAGAAGCTTTAATGTTTCATAAAATTATTAGAGAAAGAAGAGGATTCGTTGTACCATTCTCGACTCCTAATCCTTGTCTGAATTTAGTTTTTTTTTTCCCCTGCTCACCCCCACCCCTCCCGCGCGAAGCGCGGAAGTTTTGACCTTTCATTAATTGATATTAGAGAAAGAAGACGATTTGTTGTACCATTCTCGACTCTTAATCCTTGTCTGAATTCAGTTTTCCCCCTCCCGCGCGAAGCGCTGAAGCATTGACCTTTCATAGTTTAATGAAATTATTAGAGAAAGAAGACGATTCTTTGTACCGTTCTCGATTCTTAATCATTGTCTGAATTCAGTTCCCCCCCCCCCCCTCTCCCGCGCAAAGCGCGGAAGCTTTGACGTTTCATTAAATTATTAGAGAAAGAAGAAGATTCGTTGTACCGTTCTCGATTCTTAATCATTGTCTGAATTCAGTTTCCATACCCCCTCCCGCGCGAAGCGCGGAAGCTTTGACGTTTCATTAAATCATTAGAGAAAGAGCACCGTTCTCGACTCTTAATCCTTGTCTGAATTGAGTCCCCCCCCCCCCCTCTCTCGCGCGAAGCGCGGAAGCTTTGTCGTTTCATTAAATTATTAGAGAAAGAAGACGATTCGTTGTTCCGTTCTCGGTTCTTAATCATTGTCTGAATTCAGTTTTCCACCTCTACGCGAAGCGCAGAACCTCAACGTTTCATTAAATTATTAGAGAAAGAAGACGATTCGTTGTACCGTTCTCGATTCTTAATCATTGTCTGAATTCAGTTTCCATACCCCCTCCCGCGCGAAGCGCGGAAGCATTGACCTTTCATAGTTTAATGAAATTAATAGAGAAAGAAGATAATTCGTTGTTCCATTCTCAACCCTCAATCCTTCTCTGAATTCAGATTCCCCCCTCCAGCGCAAAGCGCAGAAGCTTAACGTTTCATTAAGTTATTAGAGAAAGAAGACGATTCGTTGTACCGTTTTCGATACTTAATCATTGTCTGAATTCAGTTTCCATACCCTCTCCCGCGCGAAGCGCGGAAGCCTTGACGTTTCATTAAAACATTAGAGAAAGAGTACCGTTCTCGACTCTTAATCCTTGTCTGAATTGAGTCCCCTCCTTCCCTCTCCCGCGCGAAGCGCGGAAGCTTTGACGTTTCATTAAATTATTAGAGAAAGAAGACGATTCGTTGTACCGTTCTCGATTCTTAATCATTGTCTGAATTCAGTTTCCATACCCCCTCCCGCGCAAAGCGCGGAAGCTTTGACGTTTCATTAAATCATTAGAGAAAGAGTAACGTTCTCGACTCTTAATCCTTGTCTGAATTGAGTTCCCCCCCCCCCACCCCTCTCTCGCGCGAAGCGCAGAAGCTTTGACGTTTCATTAAATTATTAGAGAAAGCAGACGATTCGCCTGTTCCGTTCTCGGTTCTTAATCATTGTCTGAAGTCAGTTTCCCCCCTCCGCGCAAAGCGCGGAAGCTTTGATGTTTCATTGAATTATTAGAGAAAGAAGATGATTCGTTGTACCATTCTCGACTCTTATTCCTTATCTGAATTCAGTTTTCCCCTTTCGTAGTTTAATGAAATTATTAGAGAAAGAAGATAATTCGTTGTTCCATTCTCGACCCTCAATCCTTCTCTGAATTCAGATTACCCCCTTCAGCGCAAAGCGCAGAAGCTTAACGTTTTATTAAATTATTAGAGAAAGAAGACGATTCGTTGGACCGTTCTCGGTTCTTAATCATTGTCTGAATTCAGTTTCTATACCCCCTCCCGCGCGAAGCTTTGACGTTTCATTAAATCATCAACGAAAGAGTACCGTTCTCGACTCTTAATCCTTGTCTGAATTGAGTTTCCCCCCCCCCCTCTCCCGCGCGAAGCGCGGAAGCTTTGACGTTTCATTAAATTACTAGAGAAAGAAGACGATTCGTTGTACCTTTCTCGGTTGTTAATCATTGTCTGAATTCAGTTTTCCTCCTCCCGCGCGTAGCGCGTAAGCTTCTGACGCTTCATTAAATTATGAGAGAAAGAAGATGATTCGTTGTCCCATTCTCGACTCTTAATCCTTGTTTGATAGATAGATAGATATTTGGTTTTATTCAAGTACTGATTAAAAAGTCTGAAGACTAAACAAGTCAGTTTACAATATAAAATGCATAACAATAAAAATAACAAGGTAAAAAAACACATGGATAAATTAAATCATTAATAAGTAAAAAATATAATAAGTATATAATAATAAGTAAATGAATAATTATATACAATTACCATAAATAACTATATATAATACGATCATTGTTAGTGAAAGGACTTGGAATTCAAATTAAAAAACAAATTAAAACAGCTTTGAGAGATCACAATACTAATACTTGACATAATCATTATGCAATAATAAATTAACATTTAATAATTCAAAATGGCGAACATAATTATGAGGGCATAACTAAGAAGTTGAATTCAGAAGTTGTATAAAGTAAGGAATGGGAGAAAGCATGCGTCTTTGAGTTCGTATACGAGGTAATGTCATGTGTGTAGAGTTCCGAAGATTGCGACCTGTGATTGATTCTCTACTTTGTGGCAAGAGATGGCGATGGTCAGGAGAGGTTAAAACTGATTTGGCAAATTTAGTTGCTAGTTCGAGACGCCTATTACTAAGGGATTCTAGTTTTAAAGTTTTTAGGAGTTCACTATGGCAGTAAATTTGGGTAATTTGAATTCATTTACCCCCTTCCGCACGAGGCGCGGAAGCTTTGACCTTTCATAGTTTTAATGAAATTATTAGAGAAAGAAGATAATTCGTTGTTCCATTCCAGACTCTTAATCCTTCTTTGAATTCAGTTTCCCCCTCTAGCGCAAAGCGCAGAAGCTTAACGTTTCATTAAATTATTAGAGAAAGAAGATGATTTGTTGTACCGTTTTAGACTTGTCAAAAATGTTTCTTTGTCTGCTCCTTTTTTCGTCCTATGTCCTCTTACTGCCCCTACCGCCCCTAGCTACGCATGCTTTAAAGGGAAAATGAAACAATCATGATTGTGATAGCATACAATTAGGTCAGTAGAAATGAAAGGGGAAAAAAAGATCTATTTATACACCAACCATGAAATAATCACGACCGGGAGCGGCATATCTTAGTTTTGTGTCATTGGGCGAGGGCCGGGGCGTAGCGACCAAGCGAGATTTTGCAATGTAGAATGCTGAAATTATGCATTCTAGAAAATCCTTTAGTCCAATATGTACGTTCTTTCCGCTACATGTATATTTCTTTCTAGCTATATATCTAAATTTCCGGGGGGACGTGTCCCTCTATCGGGCCCAGGATCGCCGCCGCTGTCCATTATCACTACCAACATGAGTTCAAATATAAGCACAAGCGAGTTGGTATGAGCTGAATCCAAATGAAGGGCAAAATAAGAGTTGTGAAGCGGCCCTACCGTTAATTTAAAATTTGACTGTTTAGTATATAGCTTCTATTTGAAAGACATCCAAAATATTGTGCCCTTTTCAATTTTTTTCAAAAAGCAGGGGCTGTTTGTAACGTTTTTTGAATCTGTGGCTCGAGATTTTATGCGGCCGGCCCGGCCCCCTCTATTCAATAACGTTTCCCAAGCCTTCTGGAATGACCCCAAATCTCCCGATTACAGTTTTTCCCTTATTCGTCGTTACTGTCACTTAGCGCCATTTCTTTGTCTTTCCCCCTTTCTCACCCGACTTTTCTCTTCCCCTTCCCATCCCCCCCCCCCCCCCACCCACTCAGTGTTATTTAGGGTACGCGCATGTATGTTCCCTCTCTTAGTTTGAAAGCACCCCTTTATCTTCGGTGTGTAAAGTCAGTGCGGGCCGGATTTGTGTGTATTACGGGCCGGACTTTGTTGCGTGAAAAGTAACCCTTTATCGGAAATTTTGGGAACACAAAATCGGTCCCTCCGACCCCGGAGTGGGAGTGAGGTGGGGGGGGGTATCTTTTTGTTTTCTCTCTCTCTCTCTCTTCTTTCTTTTCTCTTCTCTTTTCTTTTCTCTTCTCCTTTCTTCTCTCTTCTCCTTTTTTTCTTCTCTTCTCCTTTCTTTTTTTTTTCTTTTTTTGCGCCGCCAATAGGGGGGGCCGCGGCCGTTTCGGCCCCCCCTGGATCCGCCACTGCTTTATGTATGCATTGAATCAGATATTTCACAGGGAGACTATATGCAAGTATGCAGATTATATAGAAGTGTCATTGTTTCATGTTGACAGTGCTCAGCTAAGAAATTGTTGGTTTATGTAAAAAATCATTTCAGGTTGTAATGCCAAGTAATCATATTTTCATACAGTTTGACATTTTTGTAGTTGAATCAGACAGATTCCCTTTAATCACGCTATTTGTCAGTAATAGAGTTATGTGAAAGGTTCTATATTACCGGTAAGAAGAATTATTGGGTATTGCAGACAAATTATAACATTTTGAGGCTAGATTAAAAAATTCTGGATTTAAAGGTGTAAAATCATTTCAAGGAAAGTACGACATTTATGATTGTCGTGAATTTGATTTAGATTTAGAGGGTAAATGTTCAGTTTTTAAAACTTCGCATTTAAGGGGCCGGGATGTTATCTCTAGTTTAGAGATATTTTGTATTATTTATATCAATGGGCATTGTGACGTCAGAAGCGAGAGTTTATTCGTATTTCTGAGCAGGGCCGTTGAGGGCGAAGTTGTTTTGGTTCAGGAGCTGAAACACAATTAGAGGAAAACTCTGTGTGATTATAATCTAGCTAATTTGGTGTCTTATAATGGCAATCGGCCGGGTAGACAGATTTGGGGTATACTATGACAGAAAGTAGGTCAGGTTATAGGGGTCAATGCAGGGTCAAGCTCTTGAATATGTATAGGCTCATGTATATTTCATGAAGGAGAGTGAATGTGTATATAGATGCAAGCATGTAATATTAATTGATCAGCTTATCTATGTTCATTAGCATTTATATTACGCAATGCTTATGACTGTGTTCTGTTTATTTCATTAAAGGTTGAACCGCATTCATCGTTTGGTATCAGCACAAAGGGTGTCACTGAGTCTTTTATACGTCAACGGTGGGACTTTAGTAAAGTGTTAGAGTTATCGTCATCAACACCCCCCCCCCCCCCCCCATTTATTCAGCTGCTGGCTGAGTCGTTGCGAAATTTTCGGCCCGATTTATAAATGTTAAACCCCCCCCCCCCCTTGAAAAAATCCTGCGTACGCGCCTGGTATGCAGTGTGGATTTTATGAATCTGTTTGTGTGTTTCTACTATGAGTGTTGTGCTACTAATTATTTCAGAACAATATTTTCAGTTGTTGAGGCTAAAAACAAGTAAAATTATTAATAAATAGAGAATTAAAATCATACTTCCTGTTTTTTTACATATTTACCGGACGCCCATCTTATTTACCGGACGGTATTTACCACCGGTAATTACCGCCACCGATATTTACCACCAACCCTGTCTCTTTCTCCCTATCTTACTTCCCCATCAAGCACTTGTTTTGTGAAAGCACTTGATTCAGTTTGGTGAATATATATTAATAGGCCTCGTGTTCGTTCTTATTTTCACCGTGCATGCAATTTCCATACCTTAGCTGGTAGGATTCATTGAGAGATTAATACCCTTTTCTAACTGCACTGATTTTCATCGGATGCATCCGTACGCATCCGATGAAACAGCCAGTTAGAAAGCAACAGAGGAGAAAAAGGCGATTAAATAGCCGATGAAAAGAAGAGAAATAGGCGATTAAATTCTCCTGCTCAAGAGCAGGAGAAATTCTCGTTCTATAGGTGTGACACCGATGAAACGGTCAGTTATACTGCTTTCTAACTGGATTCTATCGGAGTCACTCCGATGAAAATTGCACAAACGAAGGACAAGTTATGCTTACATTTACAAAAATGGTATTTTGATTTGACCTCCCAATTGAATAATCTGTGTTCCTATGTAAATAGACATGATAAGAGACCATATCCATTGTATATACCGGTAAGCAGGCGCGCCGGAAGCAGTTTGGGATTGGGGGGGGGGGGGGGCAAACATTCCAGGGGGCTCACCTTCCAGGGTCATTGACGTAACGAGCAAAAACGTTTGGAAGGGGTAGGGGGGGGGAGAAGAAAAATCTGCATCACCAACACTCTTACACGTTACACGCAGGCCCCGCGGAACATTATTTTGTTCAAAGTGGATTATTAACGATCAGGTAGAGCGTAAATTGGCGTGGGGTCCAGGGCCTGAGCCCCCAGAAGCTCAGGGGTTTTAGGCATTATGGTCAGATAAGCATATTTCGATACCTTATTTTTGACACTGGCAGGCCACTAATTGGCGGAGGGTCCAGGGAGCAGAGCCCCCGGAAGCTCGGTGTTTTAGGTATTTAATAATGGTCAGATAAGCATACAGGGGACCGCCTTAGGGCCCTTGGTGGGGTCCGGGGGCAGAGCCCCCGTAAGCTCTGGGATTTTAGGCATTTAATTACGGTCAGATGAGCATCCAGGGCCCCGTCTTAGGGCCCTTGGTGGGGTCTAGGGGGCAGAGCCCCCATAAGCTCTGGGATTTAGGGCATTTAATTACGGTCAGATGAGCTTATTTGATACCTCATTTGTGACATTGGCAGGTCACTTATTTTTTTTCTCTGAATTCTCTCTCTTTCTTTCTTTCTTTTTCTTTGTAACAAACTTTTTCAAAAAGTGAGGGGGGCTCGAGCCCCCGAGCCTGACCGTTCTGTAGACCCTGCCATAAAGGCTTCTAAATAAGCATATTTTTAGCCCGACTGTAAATTTTGGAATTTCAAATTTTCCAACAAACGCATAAAAAGGTACGACTTACAAACAAATTGAAAAAAGATACCGGAAAATTATGTCATTTCAGGCACATTTGTAAATCAAAAAATAACCCCCCCCCCCCCCCGTTTTTGGGGGGGCTAACATGTGTTTTGCCCCCCCCCCCCCCCCCCCCCCCCCCCCCACTTCCGGCGCCTATGCCGGTATGTTAATATTCGTTTGTTATTTTTGTGTTTGATGTTTCTGTTATTACTTATCAGTAAAAACACAAATACACAAAAAAAAAACATCTTACTTCTCCATCCCTTCCCTCTCTCTTCATTGGCACTCGTTCCCCTCTTCCATTAGTTTTTTTTTTCTCCACCTCCCCTTACATTTCTGTCTTCCTCCCAACTGTCTCTCCTTTTTGTTTCCACACTCTTCTGTTCTCTATTCCTCTCTGGCATTCCTCCACTATCTCACTCTATATTCATTCTCTTATACGGATATGCTCATTGCCAATAAGCTGTCACTCATTTAGAAAAATATGTCTTGCATCTTTATATTATACTTTCACTCTGTATGCTTTATCTTCCTTTCGTTGACAAAAAAATCCTTCAGGTACAATTTCAATTTTAACATGTATTGTAAAATCAGTTTAAAGGGATCGTTTAACAATGTTAAATCTGAGAAACACAGCTCTACGCGTTATCAGTGTCTGTGATATGGTGTAATATTGAAGCCCTTAAAAAATTGCGCTTCAAAATGATCAAGAAGTGCCTCAAAAAAGTAAAAATCTTTGAGTGACCGGTTTTACCATACTCTTTTTCCCCAATAGACTGTAGTGTTATGAAAACCGTTGGGCGAACAGTTTTCAAAATTTGTAATTCCAATCATAAATATCTTGATAATCAGACAAGCGATCGGCTTGTAAAAGTCATGGGGTTCCTGACTGACCTAAAGGTTTATAATTACCATTGCATCATGAGCTAAATCCAGAATTTTGTTTCAGAATCTGAGACAAAGTTACCGGATCCCTTTAAAGTTTGATGAGAACTGTCATGGTATTCCTTCCAGATTACCCCACTACAGTTATTTTTTTTGTTCATTGTACCATAGAATAAATAGTACTTTTATCACTCCCAATGGAATTGAAAATGATCCTTTACTTCTTAAACATTGATAATTTTTCAGAACTTTTTCAGAGATATTTACATGTCCTCTTACATTGTAATCCCCCAAAATTTTACACAATTTAACTGCTTTCACAACCTTTTTAAAATAACGAAACCTTTAATAGAACCTCTCAAATCTGTTACAGTTACAGTTTCATAATAACAATAATAATATTTTGGGTTTATACTAGTGCTTAAATGTTCCATTCGCAGGCCAAAAAAATTAAAAGGTTAAATTCCAACTGCATTTGAAAGAAAATACCAATTTAGAACTTCCCTCAAAACGAGAGGGCTTAAATTGAATGTCTTCAAGTGGGAAAATAACGAACATTAGTTGTCGAATTAACTTACTTAAGTGATTGCAATGACGCGATCCAATAAGTAATAGTCTTGATTTTCAGACTCTTGTACCAAATGGTTGTCTGTTTGTGCTGCGCAATGATTCAATCAGTGTAATTTTGGCCATTACAAAATGTGGGTTATTGATGTAGACAAATGCTAATGTACCCTTTACAGCTCATTTTATGTATTTTATTGGTGATTTAGATATAGCACTTCAAGTACAAGTCCACTCCAAAAACAACTTACAGTACTTTCAATAGAATAAAAATCGGACAAACCAATCAAAAGTTTTAGCAAAATCGAATAACTAATAAGTTATGAATTTTTGAAAAAGTATGTTAAACTATAGAACAATGGAAATCGGTACAAAAAATGCCAATTTGGTTATCTGTTTGTGACGTCATGTCCTCACTATTTATCTATTGCTTTATATAGTTTAATCCCATTAATTTCTCTTTTTATCACCCAAAACTTGATTTCCCCATGCCTTTGCCCAGGTTATATAATTTGTATCATATTGCATGCATGACATTGCACAAAATCTTTTATGAACTTTGAAGAATTTATACTATTTCATGAATATTGTATATTCATAATTATTCATTTTTATCTAAATAGTAAATAGTTCATCAAAAGTCATATTTTTTATGATTTAACTGAAAAAATTACTCTATATTAGTGCATCCACACAGAAACATATTACTATTAATCTAACTTGGATGCCGGTGTTAAGATATAAGATTCTTAGGGGGGAAATAGGAAATTTGTATTATCAATATAAAGAAAATAATTAGTGGGTAGTAAATTTCCAATTTTTCTTGTGATTTTCATTGTTCCATAGTTTTACAGACTTTTTTCAAAAGTTCATAACTTTCTTATTAGATATCCGATTTTGCTCAACCTTTTTTGATTGATTTGTCTGATTTTTCTGCTTCTATTGAAAGTACCTAAGTTATTTTTGGAGTGAACTTGGCCTTTAAGCAATAAACATAATATTCATATTTGTCAGCAGAGAATTCCCATAATTAAGCACGCTCAAAACAAGAGAGCGCACTGCATAGTTACATGCATTGTCCGTAAGATACTTCCTTACAAGACATGTTTCTCAGGTGGTAGTTTGCTATCTCATAATAATCTGGCACACTCTACGAACCAGGGCGCCTGTTAGTGTCGATCCCTTCCATATTAAGGCAAACTCAAAAACAGATTATTTCATCCATTTCATAGACACCTCAGTCATGCCTTTATCAAATCCCAGTAAATGGTTATAGTCACTTGGAAGCTTGAAGTTGTATGAATTCACATGCATAGGATCTTTCTTTGCTTTGAAAGTAGTCAAGTTAAACGCTTGGCTCAAGATGCTCCTGTTCTCTGTCACCACTACATCTTGAAGAGAAAATGTTGTTAATTTGTTGGTGAGTAAGAGGGACTGAGTGACAGCCATGTACGTCTCTCTGGCCTCGTTGTGGTAAAGTTTCAGGACCAGTCTCTTGGACAGCATGCGAAGTAATGCAGGAAGTCCGATCACAGCGAAGCTCACCGCTGACAAGTTGACTATTGCCTCTGTGTTAATTACATCGTTTTCTAATGCGCTGGAAATAAAATCAGGAGCAAGGTACAGTCCAACTACTGCTGTGGCGTAGAACGATAGAGTCACAAATCGGAGCATGGCCTGCCCCCGCACTTCATAGATGAGTCGATTTCCATCATGTTTCTGTACTGAGATCCCAAGATTGTCACCGAGATAAGCCTTGGATATGCGATTACCCTCTTGGTCTTTGAAGGTTGACGAGGATGATGCTCGGCAAACAGGGATGATAAAGCCAGCATGAAGCATCTGCTCCCCAGGCCTTTTCTTAACCTGTCCAAATAGGTAATGAAATGAATATATTGTTTATTGTTTATTACTTTAACTTTAAGACTATATGAAGTAAATCCAAGGTCAAACTTTTTTCGCTGGATACCCATGAAAATCAGCTAGTTAACCCCCCCCCCCCCCCCCCCTTGTGCTTGCGGTAAAGGTTATCGTCTGTGTATAGCCTAGGGAAGGTGTATGTGTTTGTGCGTGTAATTTGGGTTCTTTACACTATTACAGACATTATATCAATCAGATATGATTGCATTTTTACATCTGGGGACTTCCCTTTAACGTCACAATCAGAATGACAAGACTCTGTCTCTAACCAGCTTCCGCCGAGTCATTTTGTATGCAAGTAAACAAAAAAACGTTGACCTTACTAGTACTGTGACCTGAACACATGTCTTTGTGTACATGAACGAACCATCAATACACATGTAGCAAATCCACCACACGGATATACGAAGAAAAAAAATCACCTGTTTTTCAGCATTGGTGTGACTTTCCCATGAGTGCGATGGTTTTGTGTGCAGTACCGTTACAACCATAACAACTTTTCAGAGAAAATCCTTGTTCCGACGCGCATGTATGCTGGATTGCTGGTCTTACGTGCATGGCTGAAATACTGCTTTTGTTTTGTTAAATTCCATAACCGTGTACACGCACGGATAAATTGACCGTGTACACAGATAGGAAGTTACAAGCTAAGTCACAGGACTGACCTTACCACGGACATAACCGCTAAACCAACTCACATCTCCCTATAGCCTTGTGAGGAAGACAAATGTAAGTGTTGTTAGAGGGGGTGTAGCATGGCAAATACTGGTTAACACCATCTACAACTTCTTTCGGACAACTGCACGTAAATGAATGGACTCGATTAACAGTCAGTTCGCGAAACAGACCAAATTTCTCCTCACACTTCAGTTTCGCATATGTTGCATGCACGCGAATACTGTGGTCGCGTCGTCTGTAGTCGTATTATACCCGATTGGCCCCCGAGTCAGGCCACGGGAAAGACACGTACATGTAGTATCGTCATGCTACACCCCTTTAAAGGAGAAGTCCACACTAATATCACATTGGTTTTATTAGAAGCAGAAATATTAGAGAAACAGTTCAATGAAAATTTGAGAAAATTGAACAACAAATAAGAAAGTTATGAATCTTTCAAAATCATGCGATCAGAAATTTACCACATATCTGAATGACAGAATGACCCCAATCTCCATTTCTCTGAATGTAAATGAAATCGTATACCTATCTTATGTGGGGGGTGCATGAAAGAACATGTTATCTGTGATATTTCATCGAGATGGGCATGAAGAAATTTTTACCAGAACTCAAGTTTTTTAGTAAATAAGTGTTAACCTCACTCCTCAGCTCAGTCAGACTCAGACTGAGGCTCAGACTTCCCCGGTGGGGTCACTCAATGTGACTTCCGGACCGCATGACCGTTACCAAAATCGCGGAAAAAGGGGTCAATTTCAAGATATGTCCGCGGACAAAATATTCCTCGAAATATAGAAAATAGGGGTGCACAGGTGTCCTCGAAACTGATAAATAGGGGTCAGGAAAAGGGAAAAGAGAAAACCAGGGAAGAAAAATTATCGGAGCCGATGATGATGGCAGAATCCGGATCACAGTAAGCCCAAAACGTAATCCCGAGGATGAAAGTAGAACTACAAGGAGATCTTCACGCAGAAGAAACTCTTTATGGGCCTATACTCTTAAAGAATTTTGTTAATTATTGTATATGACATTTTAGAACATTACATTTGGAAATGAATGATGCGAAAATGTCTTTACAAATACAAAAAAAAGATGTCATCAGTAATATGGTGAACTGATTATTACTTGTGTGTGAACTTGTAATTGAAGGACTCTGGTCTTTGGCACCTTTTTGTTAATGGAAAAAGGGTAATGAAATATGGTATAGATCTAGGGGTAAATTTGCGAAAGTTTCCTTACAATCTTATAAATAGGGGTATTCCAAAGTACGATTTTGTCCTTGTTTTGACGTAAAAAAGGGGGTTGAATTTCTCAAAATGTCCTTGAAATTGACCGCAAAAGGGGGTTATTTGCATTTGTGGTAACGGTCATACGTGTCACCTTCTGCTGGGGAGTGACCCCACCGGGCAGACTTCCCTAACTGATCAGTTCTTCTCATTTTTCTCCTTGCCATTGTATCAAAACAAAATTATTATCAGGGTGGACTTCCCCTTTAAGAATTTCCCATACCAGACGGTATTTCTGTCTAGTGGACAAATAGCATTTCAGACTACCTGAATAGCAAACATATTCGGACAAACGACGTGTTGGTATACCTACCACGACATCACTTCTACGCCAGACTGTCGGCGTGCAGGTGTGTACGAATCCGCACCTCATTTCGAGCGATGCTCGGCCTTGGCCGCATGTCCACTGCCGATGTAAGCATCGCGATGGAAATTGTATTCTAATCTTACTTAAAGCGATCCTCTGAGATACTTGTAGGCAATAAAATGCCATCCTTGTGTCCAAGTCTTTTCAGGTGTCTGGTTTATTCACTAAAACTTAAAACGCTGAGAAGTATGCATGCACAGAGGCCAATAATCGGAGATTGCTGGGAGCCGTTTCTCGAAATCGTTATAACTACTAAGTCTAACTTCTTGGATGTGTGTTATAGAATTTACACGCGCACCTATGGGACGTCTACGAACTTAGACGTAGACTTATGACTGTTTCGAGAAACTAGTCCCAGTTTCCTATCACTATACTATTGTATCAGTTCAGTTCATTTTATTCAAAACCACACAAAGCATGATATAATCTGTTACATAAAAAAGAGACTGGTAATAGTACATCAATCAACATAATTATTCTAACTTGATTACATCATAAACTGAATGGTTTTAGGACCCCTTTAGAAGCTAAGCTTGTGAGCGGGGCCCTAGTATAGTCAGTTAAAAGTCAGTGTACGAGAGATGAGCCAGTACGATAAGTTTTGCACGGCTGTAAATTGGTCCTACATATTAAATTATGGAACAAAATTATGTTTGACGTTATTGATATTTATTTATTTATTTATTTATTTAAAAATATTTATACAGGATAACAATATCAACCAAGGCTGCAGGGGCGGATCTAGTTTTTTGCTAAGGGGGGGGGGGTTGACCAAAATAATGACGATGCGGAGCATCGTCCACGAGCCGCGAAGCGGCGAGCCGATTTTTGGGGGGGTGTTTATTTGAACCCCGTAAGTGATGTTTTCCTGGCATCTATTAACACAATGGAGACCATAAAAAGCAGTGCATGATAACGTCTTTTTAAATCAAGTAATTAACAGTTAAATACACAGTTATATCCAGAGTTATCATGTGTTTGGTTAAGTTACCAGATGAGTTGAATATCTTCTCACAATATTTGCACTTGAAAGGGTTTCTCTCCAGCGTGCGTTCTTTCTTTTTTTTGTTCTCTTTTTTTCCTTTTTTTTTTTTTTTTTTTTTTTGGGGGGGGGGGGGGCCGCCCAAGGGGGGGGGGGGTTTAAACCCCCTAACCCCCCCCCCCCCGTAGTTCCGCGCCTGGGCTGTTTTTCATATTGGTCCTGTAAAACATTCATGGTAAAATACAAACAATGAAATACAAATATCATTGAAATTTGCAAAACATGAATAGATTACATGGATGTTGAATAATATAACATTTTATAAAATAACCAGCGACTAGACACATGGATTTACATTCAAAGAATATACCCAGAATCACAAAAAGAATGAATTGAGACAAAGTAAGAAAAACTTGTATTTATTAAGGTGGGTAAAAAGATATATACACACATCAATGAAGGTATTATTTAGAACATTAATGAAAGTACAATATTTTATCATGGTATAGGAGGTTAATACAGTATATGGTAGATATATGCTTCAGTGCAGTTTGTTACTTTGCCATGGCATTCACCGCAGTAAAATCTTTACATATTCATAGTATATGCCTAAACATGTAATTTTACATGCGTAATTTTTTTTTGAACTAATCCCTAATTTGCATATAAAGAAAAACATAAGAAATTCAGGTCCCCCAAGCTCAAAGGCTAACTACTCATCTCATTGTTTTGAAACTTTGTGTGTTTGTTCTATGGATGTATATAAACCAATGTATTGGATTTTTTTTTTTTTAATCCCCTCCCTTTATTTTTTATGAATTTTTATTCGACCAATCCCATGCGAGATAGCCTAATTATGTATTCATACATCAATAATTAAAAAACAAAATAAGATTTCCCAAAACTGCTCCAATCAACTTGTAGCAGGCATATCACTGATATCTTACACACCAGATTTGAGCATTCTGCACCTTTCCCTTCATCCTAAATTTAGGCCACAATGTCACCACCTCACTCAAAAACACCATTCTGAGAAAACAAAGTAAATAAAAAGAAATACACTTTGCACACAGTCATCCGTCAACGACACACCTGTACGGCATAATAAACAGACTGAGAAGGTGATATATACAATATATACATATTTTATATTTACAGATATAATAGTTACATGCTTTTCAGAAAAAAAAGGGATTAAAATCATTAATAAATTAAATTAATTGCACTAATTAGTAATGATGGAAGGTTGGAAAGGGCCCAGCAGCCAGCGTTGAATTCTGTTGATGCTGCCGGACCCCTTCTGAATACAATGCTGGCAGTGAGAGCGGTCGGGTAGGCAGTGGCAGTGTCTTGCGAGGTACCAATTGTCACCCTAAATAATAAGAAAAACACCCCCCAAAAAATACCCAGAACACACAAATGAAAACCTTAACTAAATTTGTTTTTAAATAGCCTAAAAAAATTCAAATTCAATTCAAATTCATATGTATAACAAGAATTATTAAAAAATTGGAAATTGGATAAAAGATAAAGCTATTAATGAGTATGTACAACAGGAAAACAGTATTTACAAATAGAATTCAAAATTGGATAGAGCTATTAATGAATATTTACAACAAGAAATATATATACATAGTGATTAATTAATTATGATATTGTAAAATGCTATATCATCTCGTCGCATGCGCAATAAGGGATCGTGATCATGTGGGTGACATTAACAACTCCACAATGCATGTATTATGACCACGACCCTTTAGCTTAAAAGCTACCCATCGAATATAACCCCCCTTCCCTCTCTTCATCAGCCTCATCCCTACTTTTCCTTAATGCCCTAAGTACCTCCCTTCTTCTCTTAATAACCTCCCCTGCCCGAACTTTTGCCCTCTTTATCCTAACCCTATCCTTTATTTGCGAACAAATGGTGGCGTGAATTCCCATTTTGAGATTTAGTCTCTTGAAGATTCTGTTGCGACCAGACTCTGCGCCACAGTTGAACGCAAGGACTGCAAGGTTGACTGCAGTGCGAACAACACGTGGACCTCTCCACAGGTGTTTAGGACACCTTTTCCAGATGAGAGCATTGAAGCTCTCATTCTGGTTCTGGGTGATACCTGGGAGGCATCTCTCAAGGAGATCTGGGTCACTGAGTCGCGTAAATGTAGGAAGTAGAAGCTTGAGAAACACGGGGTCCAAGTGATTCTCATTTATCTTCTCTTTTCCTGTCTTTTTGTATTCACACCAACCATTTTCAGGACAGAACTGATGGCGCACATCTCCATCAGACAATTTTACTGAATGATAGAGAACGGCCAGTATTGCCCTGCGCATCTTCTCTACTGCTTCTTTCTTATCATTATCATTACCGCTATCTAGAACCCCCTTATTACTATTAGTACGAATTGTTGACCTATATAACTTACACAATCTACCAATTGACCCTGTATCTGCCGTCCCTCTAAGCCTACCCGCCACCCGCCCTACCCCCTTCCCGTCCTCTAATTTACCAGTGTGAGTCTTTCTAACCTTATCTAGTGCCTTATACATTCTTTTGCCTACATGCCCTATACAATCTAATTTATGTACTTTACATTCATCCCCATATGTATCCTTAACTGCATTGTATGCATTACTATCCCCATCACTTAACATATACTTATACCTCAATTTATACAAAGCCTTTGATCTACCCCACATTGCTACAGCTGCATCTACCTCCATTTTCCCACTACTCCCTTTATGATTCCCTAAACAAACATCCTTATGACTAGCTTCCCAATCCTTATATTTATCGCTACTCTTGTCCCAGCCCTTCCTATACTCACACTTTTTACACGATTTTGAAAGAACCTCTGTGTCCAAAACCTCCCCTGTATCTACTGATATTACCACCCCCACCCCATGATTCGATGTGTAACCTCGCCTATGCCATGTACCATCGTAAGACACTGCCACATCCACACAGTCATCATCTCTGATGGTCGGGTCCTTGTCCATGGCCCTTTGTCGTAGGCATGCTGCCACCTTCTTCTGGTTGTCCTCACTGGCCTGCAAAATAAAAAAAGAACAAGAGTACGTAATAAATAAAAAGTAAATATCAAGTCCCCTCAGGACTCTCACCCATTAGACCCTATTACAAATTTTTAGATTTGATTAATTTCCATCCCTTGATTTGACAAGAATGGATATTGATGTACATGTATTATACTGTCTATCAACCACAACTAAAAAATATTAATCTGTTTGGAGTAAATGTAGGCACAGCTAAGATAATTTAATGAAGAAAACACCAGGCTGGTGACTAACCTCTTGGGATAAGGAAGATAAAGTGGCTATGTGTATGTTGTAGCTAGGGGCTTTGACTGGTGGGGCTGTTCCGAGGATGGTCAGCAAGTTGCACAAGCCCTCCCGTGCCAAACCAACCTCCGTTGCTGCCAGAGTAGCTCTGCGGTTAATTTCTGCAGACTTTCCACGTCCTTCGCATGCATTTTCTGATGAAAAGAACGTCTCTTCCTTCTTGCAAATGGAGCAGCGAAGGACCATGGCGCAGTTCAACCCATCCCTCTTTGAAGAATTCTCCAAAGGAATGAGATGCCCTGTAAAAGATATCAAATACAGTTTATGGAACCGGGAAAATATTTTGAAAAGCACAATCACCAACTAATAACAAAAGTGCTGGTTATGACATAGTACATTACACATTTATTCACGGTATCAACAAGACTAAATTCACGAGATTTATTTAGCTCGAGTCTAGGTTTCATTTTCGTTGTCTGACTTGTCTCTACGATCTAGAGTCTAAATTAATCAGGACATTCATTATATATTCCCAAACCCAACAATCAGGTAAGAACAATGACATCAAGCAAGTTGCAAATATCATATACTCTATTGGCAAACTTGCACTTTCATCCATCCTTATTTTTTACATTCCGATATCCCACTTCAAATTCAATTCATCATCAATCTTTTGATTTGGCCTTATGAATGAGCCATTCACCCCTTGAGCTTGCAATACAATCTCAAAGTTACAGTTTACAAACTATGAATTATTAAAGATATTGTTTGATAGCAAGTACATACCTCCCAGACACACGTGAGCTTTTTGCAAAGCAGCTGCAAGTTGTTGGCCACTAATGATGTAGAAGCCCTCTAGCAGACGCGGATCTTTACATGTGGGACCAGTATTAAAAATTTGGCTGTCCCCACACTTATTCAGGGAAAGCTTCCTCTCTGAAGCTGTTATTTCTTCTGGCACCTCTTCAGCATTCATTTTCCTCTTCTGTAATACCTGGTATTGCACTCCTTTGAACACCTTCCTCTTCCTCACATATTTTGGAGTTTTGCGAGGCATTTTCAGTGAGTTGACTAGGGTTGACACTCAATAGAGATCAAGCATGCACAGTGGTAAAATTCTAATCCTATCTTTGCCACTAGATGGCAGCATAACACAAACCCAAAACTAGTCTAAGCAATCAGCCCTTGTTATCCACTTTCTGCTGATACATTACTTGTATACATTTGGTTTAGAATTTTATTTTTAATGATTTTTTGAATAGATTGAGACTTATTGAGTGCGATTTTCTTGTGAAGGAAGCATGCAAGGTCATTTAGTACCATGAAATACTTGCCTTTGAACTTGAATTTAGCATACTTGTAGTGCTTTATTCAACATGAAAATTTAGATTATGGCATTTCAGACATCCCTTATTTCAGTGAGCTAAAAAAAAAAAAAAAAATTAAAATTGCCCAAGTCACACCTGAATACGATTAATTAAATGAAGAAATAGATGTAGAATTCTGTAAGTTAATAGGTAATGAGTTCCAGATAACTCCTCCTGAGTACATAAGACTGTTCTTAAAGCATTCTAGATTAGGTTTTGGTAATAGGCCTATTATATTTGTTTTTTTCAGCGGCTCTAGTATTTATATTATGCATCGCAGACCATTTCAATAGCATTACACAGATGTGTTGGTGCAATACCATGTACATATTTATACATTAAAACAGCTAAAAAATCATTTCTCTTTTCGTCAAATGATTGCCATTTCATTAATTTTATTAAATCATCACCTCCAATATTTTCATAGTCATAGTTGGATGTAATTATACGTGCTGCTCTCTTTTGTAACCTTAAGAGTAACTCTTTATTTTGCCTTAAGCAATTTCCCCAGACTGTGCATGAATAGTCAATACATGGTAGAATAATTGTATTATACATGAGCTTTAAGGATTTGACATCTAAATATTGGGACATATTACGTAATGAGAACAGTTTCATAGAAATCAATCTGGTAAGTCTTTTAACATGAATATCCCAAGTAAGGTGTTCATCAATTTCCACCCCTAAATATTTAAAATTATGAACCTGTTCTATTTTCGTTCCATCCATGTATATATTCAAATTATATGCTTTACGTGTACTTAAAAGCATAATTTTAGTCTTTTCAGCATTAACTTTTAAATTATTCTGAGTATACCATCTATGTATTGAATGAACATCATTTTGTACACTCTAAAAACTGAAATGTTAAATGTCAATTTAAAAGGGCCGAGGAGTGACCACTCTTTCAACATGTCCAAAGTGTTAATCTACCATTTTGAAAGAGTGGTCACTCCTCGGCCCTTTTAAATGGTGATTTAACATTTCAGTTTTTAGAGTGTAACAATATGGTTAGTTCATCAATATTCTTATGAGAAGAATATATAACGACATCATCAGCAAACATATTACAGGTACATGTCTGCAAAGACTGAGCTATACCATTAATAAAAAGTAAAAATAAAATTGGTCCGAGGGCACTCCCTTGAGGTATTCCATTTGATAATTTTTTTGAGTTTGAGAGTATATGACAGAAAAACATTTGTTTCCTTTCAAACAAAATAACTACTAAATCATTTAACTGTTCATCCTTTATACCATAACATTGTAGTTTCTTGAGTAATAATTCATGGTCAATTGAATCAAAACATTTGGAAATATCTAAAAAGCACGCAGCTACTAATTATTTTTCATTAAAAGATTCCCGCCAATCATCTATAGTTCTATGAATACATGTATTGGTTGAATGGTAGGGTAGGAAAGCTGATTGATCAATAGAAAATCAATTTTTTTTTCACGCGAAGATAAATCAAAAATTGTTTTTGAATAACTTTCTCTATACATGACAGGTTACAGATATTGGTCTATATAGTTGGTTGGATCATCTTTTTTCCCCTTATACCTTTATAAATCGGTGTTACTTTTGATATTTTCCAATCAGACGGAACTGAGCCATTTCTTAGACTTGCATTATATAGTAAAACCAATGGTTTAGATATAACTGATGCTCCAATACAAAACAATTTAGAATCCATTAAATAGGTCAAGATTACTTACATTTCCTAATTTGCATAACAATTCATAAACAACACTTTCCTTTAGTCTTTGAAATTCAAAACTATAAATACATTCTGGATGTTTCCAGCTAAAATCATCATTTTTAGGCTTATTCATTTTTCCAACTGACACAAAAAAATTGTTCAAAATTTATCAGCACTTAATTCATTAGGCAATACATCATTTTTACGTTTCCTACCGGTGATCTTTTTCAGCTCTCGCCATATTTTATTTTACTATCTTTTTTACAATCTCGAATAACATCCTTGGTATAATCCCTCTTATTATCACGTCTTAATTTAGTAATACGGTTTCTTATGCATTTATAGTCTTTTTTCATAGCTGGGTCAATATCAGATTTCCTCTTTAGAAAATCATCTTTTATAAATCAATTGGACTAATTCTTTTGAAATCCAGGGACGATATCTTTGTTTCATACGCATAGTTTTAAGAGGCGCATGTTTATCACGTACCTCAGTAAAAGTTGATTTCCATTTAAACCATTTTTCATCAATATTGACATATCATCTTCAAAATCAAGATTACTGGTATCAAAACTTCTTTCTAAGTCCTGTAAAAAATCATCTCTATCAAATCGTTGATAATCACGAAATGTAACCTCTTTGTGATTATTATGTTTAGTCATTGGAAAATGTATACATGTATAGGCTATAGATGAGAATAATGGTCACTTAATGAAATCGTTGCAACATTGGTGACAGCATGTCTTTCAGGTATCGTAGTTAAAATATGATCTAAACATTTTGAAGAATTGCATGTAGCCCTAGTAGGCTTCAACACTAATTGTGTCATGAGAAATAAGTTTTCAATCAAATTAATTGGATTATTACATAAATTATGATCTAAGATGTAATCATAATTAAGATCACCTAATAAATTATTATGAGTTCCTTATTTTCTTGTGACACCTTTTCTAATACATCCAAGAGATTATTAAAATATGATACATCAGCATTTGATGATCTATAAATACAAGACATAGTTGTTTGTGATTAAAAAACATTTCAAACCAAATACCTTCCAATGAATTACTTATTAGATCATGTCGCAATGTGTAGGCCTATGGAATAGATTTTAAGATATAAACACAAACACCACCAACTCTTTTCTTGTTCATAGTCTTTGGTCTATATCCTTACGAATTATATATAGAACCAAATCCTTGCAAATGAATCATACAAAAGAATTGAATGGCAGGTTTTCTTTAGACTTTTCGTTTTCTTCCTTTCCCACTTTTTGTTAAAATTTCTTTCTCTTTCTTCTTTACCTTTTTCCATTTTCCTTATACATTCTGCTTTTCACTTTCTATTTTTTTCCTTTTATTTTTTCCCTCGGTGTTAAACTTTTTTAAGGAGGGCAGTACAGTTTTAGAGCACTTTAGTCAGAGCCTTGCACCCTTGAACACTTTTCATTTTTATTTTGTTGCATGTCAGATAATTTGGTTTATTGAGTCAGCACCAAAAGATCTGATGACCTTCATTTATTTTTCCTTGTGCTTTTGTTTATACTTATTTTCTTATTTTTGTCAAGCTCGATCGTCAGATTTTTTTTTTTTAATCGGACCTCCCTTTATTATTAAATCCCAGGAGTCGTCCCTGTTCTCCCATATATTTCCAATCCACTTTAACAAAAATTTGTACCGCCTTTAGAATAGCTGTATTTAAGAGATAAAATATACCCCCCCCCCTCCTTCTCCCTTGGAAAAAATGAAGAAGTTACAACTAATGGGTTTTAATAAGGCAAGTTTAGATTGGTTCAGATCCTACTTATCTAATCGACACCAAGTAGTGGTCATTCATGATATTCGTTCCAAACTAATGCCTATAACATGCGATGTTCCTCAGGGAAGCATTTTAGGCCCAATTCTATTTTCAAGTTAATTATGTGTATTTGTATAAAAGACTTCAAACTATTATTGTACGCAGATGACAGCGTACTACTCTATTCAAATCCTGATCCTAAATATATTGAGGAAAAGCTCAGTGAACAGCTGTCTACGTGTGTCGATAATGGATGACTGATAATAAGCTTTCTTTACACTTGGGAAAACAGAAAGCATTTTGTTTTGTTCTAAAAGTAGTTCTAAAAATTCATTTGAATTCAAAGTGACACACAATAATCAAGTAATCAAGAGAAAAGATTCTGTGAAGTATTTAGGCATTGAGTTGGCTAGCGCAATTTCATTTTCATCTTTAGTAGAATCAGTTGTAAAAAAAGCAAATTCTCGTCTGAAATTTTTGTACAGGTATCAAAGTTGTATGGATTTAAAAGCAAGACGTGACTCTGTTTTGCTCTTATCATGTTTATTTGACTATGCTAACCCTGCATGGTATAGTAACATAAACAAGTCAGATCAAAAGAAGTTGAAGATTATTATACAGAACAAAATGAATGGTGAGATTTATCAACTGTTCTGGACAGGGGCGTAGACAACGGGGGGGGGGGGATGAGGGGGATGGCATGTACAATCATCCCCCCCCCCAGGTTTTGGGGAATGATATTTGCTTACTTAATAAGTCATAATGATGATAATAATAGTAATAATAATAATGATAACAATTATAATATTAATAATAATAATAATTATGATGATGATAATAATAATCCTCATCATTATTGTAATTGTGTTTATTGTTATTAGCCGCATTCACACGGTGAAAGCCAATTCGACGGTAAAAAAAGAAAATCTTACAAGTATTTTGTGGTTATCTTGTGGTTTGGAAACCACAAGATAACCACAAGATTAAACAGGCGCGGATCTACGGGGGGGGGTTAGGGGGTTTAAACCCCCCCCCCTTGGGCGTCCCAAAAAACAAACAAAACAAAAAAAGGGAAAAAAAGAAGAAAACAAAAGAAAAAAAGAAAGAAAAAAGAACGCACGCTGGAGAGAAACCCTTTCAAGTGCAAATATTGTGAGAAGATATTCAACTCAGGGGCGGATCTAGCTTTTTGCTAAGGGGGGGGGTTTGACCAAAATAATGACGATGCGGAGCATCGTCCACGAGCCGCGAAGCGGCGAGCCGATTTTTTTGGGGGGTGTTTATTTGAACCCCGTAAGTGATGTTTTCCTGGCATCTATTAACACAATGGAGACCATAAAAAGCAGTGCATGATAACGTCTTTTTAAATCAAGTAACAGTTTAATACATAGTTATATCCAGAGTTATCATGTGTTTGGTTAAGTTACCAGATGAGTTTGAATATCTTCTCACAATATTTGCACTTGAAAGGGTTTCTCTCCAGCGTGCGTTCTTTTTTCTTTCTTTTTTTCTTTTTTTTTCCTTTTTTTTTTTTTGTTTTTTTTTGGGCCGCCCAAGGGGGGGGGTTGCAACCCCCCCAACCCCCCCCCCCTGGATCCGCCACTGCAACTCATCTGGTAACTTAACTTAAACAAACACATGATAACTCTGGATATAACTGTGTATTTAACTGTTACTTGATTTAAAAAGACGTTATCATGCACTGCTTTTTATGGTCTCCATTGTGTTAATAGATGCTAGGAAAACATCACTTACGGGGTTCAAATAAACACCCCAAAAAAAATCGGCTCGCCGCTTCGCGGCTCGTGGACGATGGTTCTGGTCCAAGAACTCGTGTTGGCTACAGCGAACTTTCTAAAGCTGGTTTTCTTGAAGTCGGCCAAAGATCAAAACAACTCGTATTGCATCACGTGCATAAAATATATCATACTAGGTCGAATCATTATATTCGATCCAACTTCGATCTTGTTACTGACTTACATGATTATAATACAAGAAATAGCCGATTCAACTTTAACTTACCAGAAAGAGTAGGTAGTATTGGAAATTCATTTTATTACAATGCCATAAAACATTGGAATTCCCTTCCCAATGGTGTAAAGGAAATAGAAAACTATATGCTCATTTTAAGAGGAAATTAAAGGAATACCTAATACTTGACAGTCAGATAAGAGAAGTAAATGATATGATTGAAATTTGTATTCTTCTGCCGGTGTGACCGCGTAGAATGTTACCCGCACCGATCGTCCCCCCATTAGAGATCGATCGAGAGCGGACGATCGGTGCGGATTTTATCCGCGCAGAATGTCCGTGTCGGACATTCCGTGCGCGCCTCAAATGTCCGACGGACAATCTGTGCGGAAGAGGTCTCGCACCAATAGTCCGCCTGCCGCACCGAATGTCCGTACTCTTGTACACACGTATAGTCATATTCAATACTTAATGAATGAAACGACTGGATAACCCATATTCAGCTTTGCCAGCTAGCTAGGGATGACACTACAGGTCTTCCCGGCGCGAATCAAGGGAGGGGGGGGGGGGAGGGCCTTGACCCCCAACCGCCAACAAAAAATGAAGAGAGAGAGAGAGAGAGAAGGTAAAGCGGAGAGTAAGGGGAAGGAAGAAGAAAAGAAAAGGGGGAACAAAGGAGATCGGGGGCGAAAGGCCTTCGCCACCCCCCACCCCCCCCCCCCCCCCCCCTCAGCAAAAGAGAGAGAGAGAGAAGGAAGGAAAATAAGGGAAAGAGAAAGAAGAGACAAAGGGAAAGGAAGAAGAAGAAGAAAAAGGGGAAAGAAGATCGGGGGGGCGAAAGGGCTTTGCCTCCCAGGCTGTTGCCCCCCCCCCCCCAGCAAAAAGAAAGAGAGAAGGAAGAGAAGGGAAAGAAAAAAGGGAAAAGAGGAGATAAAGGGAAGAAAAGAAAAGAAGGGGATATCAGTCCCCCCCCCCCCTTTTACAGTAAACTTAAAAGAGAGAGAAAAGAAGAGAAGGGGAAGGGAAAGAAAAGAAAGGTACGGAGATCAATTGTGATTTTTCCCACCAACGCGGTGTGGATCGGGGGCGAAAGGCCTTCGCCTGCCCTCCCCTGGCCCCTCAGCAAACAAAAAGAGAGAGAGAGAAGGAAGGAAAAGAAGGGAAAGGGAAAGAAGATAAAAGAGGAAAGGAAGAAGAAAAGAAAAAGGGGTCCGATAGGGCCTTGCCGCCCATGCTGTTGCCTCCCCCCCCCCCCCTCCCCCGCAAAACAAGAGAGAAGGAAGGAAAGGAAAAGAAACAAAAGAAGAAAAGAAAAGAAGGGATATCAGTTGCAATTTTCCTGCAAACAAGATGTGGATCGCGGAGAAAGGCCTTTGCCTCTACCCCACCCCCTCTCCGCCAAAAAAAGAGAAAAAGAATGGAAAGGGAAAGAGGAGAGCCAAAATGGAACACAAAAGAGGAAGAAGAAAAGAAAAGGGTGAAAAGAGGCAGGGATCAGTTGCGATTAATCCCACCAACATCGTGTGGATCGGGGGGAGGGGGCGAAAGGCCCCTGCCTCCCTCAGCAAACTTAAATGAGAGAGAGAGAGAGAGCGAAGTAAGGGAAGGGAAAGGGGGGGAAAGAGGAAAAGGAAAGGTAGGGGAGATCAGTTGCAATTTGTCCCGATTTGTACCCCCACCCCCCCCCCCCCTCAGCTAAGAGAGAGAGAGAGAGAGAGAGAGAAGGAGAAGGGAAGTGAAAGGGAAAGAGGAGAGAAAGGGACAGAAAACAGAGAGGAAGAAAAGAAAAGGAATTAAGGTAGATCAGTTGCGATTTTCATTGGTTCTTCTATCATCATTGTACAACTATCATTGTACAAAATATTTGTTTATATATTCATTTATTTATTCCTGTTTGATAACAAAAATATGAATATAAACTCACAACAGCAACAAAATTAAATGTAGAAGGAAACTATCTTGCTGGGAGCAAGAAGCGCAAAAATGATCATGCATTTGCATGTACATGTAAGTGTATCATTAATATCATTCATATTGTTTAATTACATCTTGTGAAATAGTATGCATTCAAGTTTTTGGGATTTTTTTTTTGTGTATTTGTATGAAAGAAATCATTTTGAGCTTATAATGCACATGTTGCAATTTCAGGTGCAACTTAGTGTTCAAATATGGGTTACTTACGGCCAGGCATTAGTGTAGGAAATCTTCAAATGTTAATCAAGTATAATTATGACTAAATTACTTGTCTGTTGCCTTACGAACAAAATTATATTTAGTCAGGCCTGAATTGAGTCGCAAAACAATCATTGTGTTAAAAGGAAAAAAACATATTTGATGACATTCGAAATTCCCAAATAACCAATACGATTGGAGAGCGAGTACTCGTTTTGTTTTTCTTCAAAAATTACTCGACTATAAATAGCTGGCCCGGATACTTGAGCCCCTCACAAAACGCAAGTATAGGCCTGATGTGTCGTCAGGGGCGTCGCTAGACCTTTTTAAGTTGGGGGGGGGGGGGGGTATAGAGGCCAACGATTACCGACAAAACAAGCCACCAATTACCGACAAAATTAAATGTCCCATTATCTACAAATGTAACCCTATATAAACCCGAGGCCAAAGGCTAAATTGTTATGCGCAAATGGTCATTTTCGTCGACGACATAAATATACAAATTATTTCGTCAACTTGGTAAGCATCATAGCTATATATTTTAATGCAGGCGCGTAGGTAGGATCTTATTTAAGGGAGGGGCGGTATTGAGCAAGCGAATCACTTAAAGAGCACGCAAAGCGCTCCCTAGGTGGGGTAGGGGGTGGGTGAAAGCCTCCCGCGCGAAGCGCGGTAGCTTAGACGTTTCATTAAATTATTATGAAAAGAAGACGATTTGTTGTACCGTTCTCGACTCTTAATCCTTGTCTGAATCAGTTTCCCCGTCCCACGCGAAGCGCGGAAGCTTAGACGTTTCATTAAATTATTATAGAAAGAAGACGATTTGTTGTATACCGTTCTCTACTCTTAACCCTAATTGTCTGAATTCAGTTTTCCCCCCTCTCGCGCGAAGCGCGGGAGCTTCGACGTTTCATTAAATTATTAGAAAAAGAAGACGATTCATTGTACCGACTCTAAATCATTGTCTGAATTTTCAAAAATGTTTCTTTGTCCGATAAAAAGTCACAGATCGAAGGGGAATAAATTGCTGGCCGACCGAAATAAAAAAAATCCCACCGGCTTCAACTTCACACCCCCCCCCCCCCCTTTAGCGACGCCCCTGAATGTAGGGTGGCCTGAGCGGGTAGGCACAGGGCGTGGTTCTAAACTTAATACAGAGACACTTCGATAAAGACACCCTTATTTCATGATTGCGTGTGTTGAACTGCCCTGGGCTTTACAACTTTAAACCTCCAGTGTTTATTTTGCATATACAGGTATTTACATGTTCATTAATATATAATAAAAGAAAATAATGAATATTCAAATATCATAGGTAGCAAATAAAGGATGACTAACAGAGGAATGACAACAAACAGATAGGAGAGGATGATCAAGCATAATGATGTGCACCAATCTATAAATGTGAATTACTAAGTAGCCTGTTCATGGGCGTCAATCCTTACGTAATACCTATTGTTCAGGGGGGATGAATGAATAGATCATCCCCCCCCCCTGAACAATAGGTATTAATTACAGATATACGCCCATGAGCCTGTTCACACTACAGCTCTACAGTAACAAAGCATTTGTAGCCTTAATTTTAAGCAGTTGAAGAAATTAATAAAATTAGGCCTACTTGAGGAAATTGTTGAATTGTAAGATATTCAGTTTATTTTTATTAAGTAAGCCAAAGTATTAGGTGTTAAAATAACACACATTTAACACCTTTGGAAAAAATAATACCCCAGGAACGTGAAAAACAAAGCTGTTATTGTAATGCCTATAATCGGAGATATTTAAAAACTGAAATGTGGCACCACCCAAAAAATATAATTCTGAGATCCTCCTTTGTCTTTAATTTGCACCTGGAAATAAATTCTTTGTTCCTCGTCTATGTCATCGCGGCGAAAAAATTTCAGACTTTTCTTCTTTTGAGGTGCACATGCAGCCTCAGACAAAAATTAATGTGCCAAAGAAGTTTTGTCTACTTGTGTTCCTGGAAACAAAGTTTTGGGCAATATTTTTCAAGTCCAGTTTATCTGTACGAGATTTATATATGAGTAATATTAAGCTTTGGTTGAGCTTTCTTTGGGTCATTGTACTTATCAGATAAGTTTTTATCCCTTTCAAGACAGAGAATGTTCTCTCGCAAGTTGCCGTTGTAACCGGGATGGTAAGGTAAATGAGAAGAAGAATGTGTACCTCTGAGAATGATATCTTATAGATTGGACTGTTGTTGAAAATCTCACAGATTGTTTTAATGTATTTGATAGGTTTCCTCTCATCGTCATACACGTCTTGGAGGTTTGTTAGCTGCCGAGTTAATGCTACAAAGTCAATATCTCCGGCATACACTTCCCTCAACCCATCAGCACGAAACAAATATTGGGGAGGGGGGGGGGCTCATGATAACCGAGCCCGGCCGAAATATTGGGGGGGGGGGGGGCTCAATGATATCTGAGCCCCCCAATATATATATATATATATTTTTTTGGGGGGGGAGGGGGGGGGCTGTGCCTCCCAAGCACCCCCCAGTTCCTAAGCCTATGTACAGGTCAATGAAGTCTACTTTTTGAAACTTAAAGGGATTGGGTGACTTTGTCTCAGGTTCTGAAATAAAATCCTCGAATGATAGTTAGGGCTAGTTCTGATCGGAAAACGACCCAAATATCGGAGTATGGCTAGCTGCCCCAGGGCCTTGTCCTATTTACGGATCAGGGAAAAAAAAACTTTAAAAATTTCGGGGGCTACTTTTATGACTTTCAGGGCCCTTTTTGGCATTTCGGGGGCTGATTCACCCCGAGCCCCCGTGTTTTCCCCCCTGATACGGATAAGTGAGCGCCTTGATTGGTCCACTTCTAACTCATGTTTTTAGCCCTTCTTTTTTTACTTTTTCCTTTCCTTTCTTTTTCTTTCCTTTCCTTTCTTTTTTTTCAAAGAGGGGGGGGGGGGGCGGGTCCGTCGCCCCCCGTATTTCCGCGCCTGAGTGACACCCACATAAACTAACCTTATTTATTACCGAGCAAAAATAAAGAGAGAGCCCCTCGACACCATAGGTCTACGTAATCAGCCAGTTGCTACCCCCCCCCCCCCCCCACACCAAAAAAAACTTTAAAAGTGATTTTTTTTTTGTTCTAATTTGATACCAGTGATTTACAGATGCTGCTGAAACGGCCTAATTTTCCGGGATTTTTCCACACTTTTTAGTAAATTATACTTTTTATGCGTTTGTGGGAGAATGACAAATATCAAAATTTACAGTCAGGCAAGAAATGTGCTTATTTACTATTTAGAGGCCTACTACGGCGGGCTTGGGGGCTCAAGCCCCCCCCCCCCCCACACACACACACACTTTTGAAAAAGTATATTGAAGATAATTAAATAGAAAGAAATATAAAAGAAAGTATGCTCATGTGACCGTAATTAAATGCCCATACCCCTGAGCTTCCGGGGGCTCTGCCCCCTGGACCCCACCTTGGGACCTAAGGCTGGCCCCTGGATGCTAATCTGACCTTAATTGTAATGCCTAAAACCCCTGCGCTTCCGGGGACTCCGCCCCTTGGACCATACGCCAATCATCTGACCGTAATTAAATGCCCCTATACCCCCTGAGCATCCGCCAATTTGTGCTACGCTCTACCTTATCTTAAATACTCTAGCCTCCCCCACTCCATTTCAACCCCATTTTTAATCACTTTTATTTCCCATTTAACTCCTTCATTAAACCTCGAAACGCCTCCAAATACTTGGAGCGGGGGTTGTATCACGAGTATATACTAGTAGTGAGTTGGTTGATGTACGAAGCCACGTACAAAAGTATAATCGATTACAACAGTTGTGGGGTCGATATCATGAGTATGCCTTCATAAAATAAAGGTTTTAAAGAAAATATTCACTTCTACTTTCAAAAGGACTGGCCCATTTGCTTTAAAAAAATTGTAGAGTTATTATTATGTAATTTCTAGAAAAAATGTCAACCACATGATTTACAATGAGTCTAAATACATTGATTTGCCGAGTTGCTTCCTTTTATTAAATATACACGTAAAAAAATGGGGGACAAAATGTGCGGATAGCAAACCGCACGGATCGTCCCTCGGACGATCCGTGCGAGTCACGGACGATCCGTGCGAGCAGAAAACCCGCATATTATGTCCGACGGACAAACGAAACTGGTAGGACAAACGGCGCGGTCACAGGTTCATACTTTTTCATTTTGTATATAGGCCTATACTTATGTTTTCGTACGTTATAGAAATTCTACAAATTCATCATTATTTTCCTCTTCTTCCTCCGCCTCTTTTTCTTCTTCTCCTTCTTCCTTTTCTTCTTGTACTTATTATCATTTCTATCATCAGTTTAATGCTGTTATTATTATTATCTTTAATAAGTAATTCTTTTATTTTTCTTATCCGTCTGTAAATAATTATTACTTGACTTACTTGACTTATTAATTTTATACATGTCTGTAAGGGACCCCACTGGAAATAAGCTCTCGAGCTTTCGTGGGTTATCCTGTTCAAGCTGACTTATTTCTGATCTGTTATTATTGTATATTGTTGTATGTTGGAAGCTTGTCGAATAAAAATCAATCAATCAATCTGCAGCCAGGAATTGTCTCATTGTGCTTGCAGACTAGACTAGTTTTTTTTTTTTTTTGTAATATTCTTTATTGTATTCACTCAATAAATAATATTAATTCATACAAATTGTAATATATAACATATTGGAACCAATTACAGAGTACAAAATACAGTAATCTCAATTATATTGAATGAATTAATATTGTTATAACCCCCCCCCCCCCTCTATATTTTGTTCTGTAGTACTAGTATCTCTATTACATATTATAATTTATAACATATTGGAACAAAGTACAGGCTACAATCAACTTAGTTATATCGAATGAATAAAGTTTGTTATACCCCCTACCCCCGTTAAAAACAAAACCAACAACAACAAACACAAAACAAAAACAGAAAAAAAAAACGAAAAAAAAAAAAAACGAAACAAGAAGACGTGGGCCAGCAGTCTATGGCAGTCGAGACCGGTCAATCACACACAGCTGTGAACCGGGCAGCCCCCCCCCCCCCTTTCCTCATCCCTTGCATTTTCTTGCATATTGTCCATGTTTACCTTGAGATGTTCCCATTTTTTATTGTGGAACGTCAACGTATTTCGTTCAGTAGCACTCTTTCTTTCTTCCCGTTTACTTTTGAATATTTTCTCTCTTATTTCTTCAACACTTGGAGGCTTCTTTTTTTCCCTACTAATAAATATCAAATATTTAATTAATAAAACCACGTGATTAATCATTTGCCTATCTTCGGTTATTTCGTCTAATCCAATGTGAACTTCCTTCCAGCTCATATCCAGTTAAGGATTGGAATATCCAAACTATCACTACATTGATCCCATATTTTTCTCACCATTTCGCATTCAAAAAATATGTGCCTGTATATGTTTCCTCTTCTTTTCCACACAATGAGCATTTTTCACTTAATATGAATTGAAACCTGTGTAAATAACGATTGACATAAACAATTTTATAAAGCAATTTGAATTGAAATTCTCTTAGTTTATTATCTAAAGTACTAATTCTTGGTCGGACAAAAACCTTTTCAATTTCTTTAACCGACAGATTGTATGATGAATGTAAATTCTGAAAACTGACAGGGACGTCTTGCATTTTTTGTATTCATGCCCTGTACAGATTCTTCGAACAAACCGATTCAAATTGGAATGTTTTTTTTGTGTACATAAATTCTATTTTTAGATCATGAAATGAAATTTGCCTCTTTGTTCAATCGATTTTCCATTCCTTAGGTATATATTACCATAGATTTATTTAAGCATTGATATTTCCTCTTCCTCTAGTCCCATACATCTGAAATAAGTTTCCGACTTTAATGTTCCTTTTCCATCTATAATATGGTACAATCTATAAGTATTTTTTAAGAAAAGATTTTAATTGAAGTATGTTTTTCCACTATTGTGTATAAACCTATTATTTAAAAAAAATTCATTCCCTTTGTGAGTTGTATCTTTTTTTAATAAAATCATTCATATCTAACCATATATTTATTAAATCCCGATAGTATTTTGGTAATTGTATATCGATCTTGTTAGGTAAATAGTTACAGTAAAAAATAAGATTTCCTCCGAAAGGTCTCATTAAAAATTTGAAATACTTTTTCCATTTAACTCTCTGGTTTCCTGTTACAAGTCTTTTAATCCACATCACCTTTTGTACTTTCACAAAAAGTTGAAAGTTGAGCATTTTTAATCCTCCTTGCTTGTAATCAAAATACATCGTACTTTTTTTTAATTTTGTCTTTACCTCGCCATAGAAAATTAAAACAGATCTCATCAATTTCTTTTATAACCCATTCAGGCACTGGAGTCAAAGAGCTTACATAGATTAGTTTTGAATATGCGTATGTTTTCAGTAAATGAATTTTCCCTATCAAAGTAAGATCTCTTTGTTTCCACCAATTTAACAATTTCTTTATTTTGCTTAATATTTCTTTGTAATTCATCTCTTCCGCCACATTGGGATCTAATGTAAAATATATACCGAGTATTTTTTAAATGTGTGCCTCCTTTCCAAAAGGATACACAGTCGCAGAGCCAACAGAAGATCCTAAGGGTAAAATGAATGTTTTATTTCCATTAATCTTTAGTCCTGATATTTTCCTAAAATTTTCCATGATTACCTCTATTCTATTAATCGAGTTTATGTCTCGTACAAAAATTGACATGTCATCTGCATATAAGATCATCTTTATTTCTGTTTCTCCAAAACAAATACCTTTTACCAACTTATCATTTCTAATGCAGTGAGTTAAGCATTCTATGCATAAAATAAATAAATATGGAGATAACGGATCTCCTTGTCTTACACCCCTTTGAACTTTAAAATATCCGGTTGATTTACCCCCATTAAAAACACAACTTTGAGCATTGGTAAGTAAAATTGTAACCCATTCACAAAACATTGGCCCAAACCCGAAAGAAATGAGCACTTTCTGAAGAAAACTATGTGAAATCGAGTCGAAAGCTTTTTCATAATCTATTGCCAATAGGTACCCTGGTTTGTTAAAACAAGAAGTATGAAAAATCATATCATTGATTAATCTGATTGCATCACCGATGTTTCTATCTTTTAAATAACCTTCTTGATCGACCGACACAATTTCATTCAAAACTTTTTTTTATTCTTTTAGAAAGTATTTTGGTAATAATCTTATAGTCTACGTTGAGTAAGGAGATAGGTCTATAATTACTAATGAATTTGGGGTCTTTACCATCCTTATGTATAAGCGTTATGATTGCTTGTTTTTGAGAAGGCGACAATTCCTTGAATTTCATGGTATCGTTAAATGCCTTAAGAACTAAGTCACCAACTACATGCCAGAATGTAATATAAAATTCTACATTTAATCCGTCATTTCCTGGGGATTTATTTAACTGCATTTCTTTTAAGATTTCAATACACTCTCCCTGGTTAATTTTTCCTTCACATAGCTTCCTCTGATTTTCTGTTAATTTGGGTAAGGTTTTGGGGAAAAAATTAATATTTTCGCATAATCCTTCTTCTGATTTAGCATACAGTTTAGAATAAAATCTTCTAATTTCTTGTATGATATCTTTTTCATCATCAGTTATATTTCCATCTACTTGTAATTCTTTAATAGCACTTTTTTTCTCTTTGAAATCTATTAGTTGCTTAAAATATGCCGTTTCTCTTTCTCCACTTTCAAACCATTGGGCTCGAGATCTGATTTTTACCCCTTCACTTATATAACCGTAAAGACTTTTCAATTCCCTTCTTTTCTTTTCCAAATCGTTAATCAAATAATTGTCATTCACCTTCGCTGGTATTTGTAATTCTTCCTCTAACTTTGAAATTTCTTTTTCAAAACCAACAATCTTATCCTTTCTTTCTTTGGCTTTTTTCTTACAGTATTTTCTTGTAAAGCTTCGTATCTCCATTTTAACATAATCCCATAATATTCTATTATCTATTATCTCTTTGGATAGATTGAGTTTCAACCGTGTTATTTCTTCTTTCATACTTTTCACATAATCTGCATCGTTACATAAACTGTATTATTAAATTTCCAATATCCTGCTTTTATTACAGGATTAGTAGAAGAATGTAGTTTAATAATCAGTTCTACTGCTGAGTGGTCCGGTGAAATTGAAGGTAATATTTTGCAGCTAAATACCATATCTTCTATGCTCTCCGAAATAACCCAGTAGTCCAATCTACTATGCATTTTAGGATCCTGTTGGTGATATGTAAATTGTTTCTTTAAATTATTTTTGACACGCCATATGTCTGTGGCATTATAGTCAATTAAAAACTTTTCAAATTCATAGCTAAGCTTAGAGTGTTTTTTATTAACATTATGTCCACTGTAATCTAAATGTACATCTCTAACCATAATTAAAATCCCCTCCAATAATGAGAGGTTTATTTTTGAATTCATCTTTTTCCAAAATATTTCTAACTTTGCCCAGAAACTCCAATTGTTCCAACTCTTTGCTCCCAACAGGGAAGTAAACATTTCCGAGTATTACCTCCTTATTCTGCAGAAAACCAACTGCAAAAATGTATCTGCCATTTTCATCGATAACTGTGTGTCGTATCTTAATATTTACTCCACTATCAAAATAGTATCATAACCCCTTTACCATGATTAGTACCGTGGCTGTATATACATTCGCCTTCCCACATCGAATTCCAAGTATTAACTATATCTTGTGTGCTAAAGGTTTCCTGTAAAAAAAATAATATTCCCACCTTTTTCTTTGCACCATTTGAAAATGCTTCTTCTTTTATTTTTCTCCCGAATACCTTTTACATTTAAGGATATCAAATTGCAGACGGAAATTTTAGGGTTACTCATCATGTGCGTGTTGAGTAGATAATATAGGTGGATGAGAGATGGAAATGTTGTTGCCCACATTCAAGCCATATAAAACTAACCAGATCAAAGGCTGCCACAAACTGTCCCCATTGAAGAAAAAAAATAGAATACATTAAACATTTACATAACATAATTATAACACACACAATAAAACCTATGTAGAAAAGTCCCCTAAAGTTGCACCTATTTCTCCTCCGCTCACAACCACCGCCTCACCCCCCCCCCCCCCCCCCCCCCAGCTTCTATCCTTTCTAATACCTTCTTTATACAATCATTCCAATACCGGCTACATGCATGCGCTTCATTAAACCTAAACATCTTTGTATGCAGTAACCACTTCTGTAAATGAATGTCAATGAACATCTATGTGTTTGACCAGCACAATGAACTCTTTCCCTTTTTTCTATATGAAGAAACCAAAACAATCATTAAAACATCTAGTATGGAGTAACCAATTCTATAAATGAATGTCAATGCATGCGTGCACTTCTGATTAAACCTAAACATCTTAGACTAAACTATCCTATTCCATCCCGGGCATTCTTTAATCGTCTAAAGAATCATTAGACCTTGGCATTCTTTAATCGTCTAAAGAATCATTAGACCTTGGTATGAACCACACCTATGAATGTATGTCACTATGCCTACTAGTACTTCGACCATCACAATGAACTCTTTTTTCTTCTTCTTTTAATAAATATATTTAAATGGCAATATTTCTTCAAACTACTCAAGATTCCTATGAATCAAAAGACCAAACTGTACTATTAAATCCAGGGCATTCTTTTTTTCGTTTAAACATAAGACATGCTCTTAATATAAAAGAACTCAAGATTTCTATGGGTCAAAATACCAACCAATACTAATCAATCCCGGGCATTCTTTAATCGTCTAACCCTAAGACACGCCCTTAGTCTAAAAGACCTTTATTCAACCGAAACAATCATTAGACAACTTGAATGAAGTAACCAAAAATACTGAATATCACTAGGCATGCTATAGTATTCAATTATTACAATGAACTCTTTTTTTTCCCCACTTAAATGGAGGAACCCCTGGCATATTTCTTCAAACTACACAAGATTCCTAGAGTTAATGATACCAAAACTTTACTATTCAATACCGGGCATTCTTTAATTGTCTAAACATAATACATGCTCTTAATATAAAAGACATCAAGATTTCTATGGGTCAAGAGACCTAACTATTCTATTGAATCCCGGGTATTCTTTCATCGTCTAAGACACACCCTTAATATAAAAGATCTTTACAGACCAAAACGATCATTAGACCTTTGTATGAAGTAACCAAATCTATGAATTTACATGTATGTCACTATTCATGCTAGTACTTCGACCATCACAATGAAACCTTTCTTTTCTTTCTTTCCCGGGCATTCTTTAATTTACATGCTCTTAATATAAAAGATCTCAAGATTCCTATGGGTCAAAATACCAACCAATACTAATCAATCCCAGGCATTCTTTAATCGTATAAACATAAAACTCTCTCTTAATACAGAAGACCTCCCTTAAACCAAAACAATCATTAGACATCTTGGATGACGTAACCAATTCTATAAATGGATGACAGTGTGCATAGTGGTATTAACCAAAACATCCATTAGAAACCTTGTATGGCTTAACCTTTTCAGCAAAATGATAAATATAAAAGATCATGCTTGCATTCATTAATAAACCGCTTTTTTCCCTCTATATTCTAGGTATCCAAGAATATAATTATATTTGAAACATCTCATTGAAGTCTTTCTTTTTATGTTTCCTAACTACCAAATATCCGTTAGAAAACTTGTATGGCATGACCTTTTCTGCAAAATAATAAAAACCAAGGTTCATACTTTTATTCGAACCTCATTTTTTTGTCTTCTTTTCTTTTCATCAGAATGAATTAGCCCTTCGCAATATTATCTTCAAATTACTCAATGTTTCAAATGAGTCGGATACCACCGAAAATAATTTTGGTCTTTTCTTACTTAACCATTACAAAGCATAACATTAACGCATCTCTTGCATTCATCAATGAACCATTTCTGCTCTATACTAGTTAACCAAAATATAATTATTTTGAACATCTCATTAAAGTCTTTCCTTTTCTTAACAGTTCTCTTCTTCATAACCTTTTCTGCAAAATAATGAATATCACAGTTCATGCTTGTGTTCGAACCTAGGTATCCAAAATTAAATTATATTTGAAACATCTCATTGAAGTCTTTCTTTTTATGTTTCCTAACTACTCTGCTCTACATACTAGTTAGCCTAAATATGATTATTTTTTGAACATCTCATTAAAGTCTTTCCTTCCAAACATCCATTAGAAATCTTGTATGGCATAACCTTTTTTTTTTTTTTTGGCAAAATAATAAAAACCAAAGTTCATACTTGTATTCGAACCTTACCTTTTCTTTCTTTCTTTTCTTTTCATCAGAATGAATTAGCCCTTGGCAATATTATCTTCAAATTACTCAATGTTTCAAATGAGTCGGATACCACCGAAAAGAACTTTGGTCTTTTCTTACTTAACCATTACAAAATTAACGCATCTCTTGCATTCATCAATGAACCATTTCTGCTCTACATACTAGTTAGCCCAAATATAATTATTTTGAACATCTCATTAAAATCTTTCCTTTTCTTAAAAGTTCTCTTCTTCACAACCTTTTCTGCAAAATAATGAATATCAAATTTCATGCTTGTATTCGAACCTAGGTATCCAAAAATATAATTATATTTGAAACATCTCATTGAAGTCTTTCTTTTTATGTTTCCTAACTACCAAATATCTATTAGAAAACTTGTATGGCATGACCTTTTCTGCAAAATAATAAAAACAAGGTTCATACTTTTATTCGAACCTCACTTTTTTGTCTTCTTTTCTTTTCATCAGAATGAATTAGCCCTTGGCAATATTATCTTCAAATTACTCAATGTTTCAAATGAGTCGGATACCATCGAAAAGAATTTTGGTCTTTTCTTACTTATCCATCGCAAAGCATTAACGCATCTCTTGCATTCATCAATGAACCATAATACTAGTTAACCAAAATATAATTATTTTGAACATCTCATTAAAGTCTTTCCTTTTCTTAACAGTTCTCTTCTTCATAACCTTTTCTGCAAAATAATGAATATCAAAGTTCATGCTTGTGTTCGAACCTAGGTATCCAAAATTAAATTATATTTGAAACATCTCATTGAAGTCTTTCTTTTTATGTTTCCTAACTACTCTGCTCTAGTGCGGCGATATCATATCGCGATATGATCGATCGCGTCCTGCATTTCGCGCATGCGCATTTCATTTGAACACAGTTCCTGCATCCTGATCCTGACCCTGGACGCTGTGCATGTAATCATCAATTTTCGCCGACTCTTCGACCTTATGTGTTAGATAATATTATTTGTGAGTTCATTTGTTAACAATATGAAGTATACATTTATGTTAGAGTGGATATCCAATGTTGTTGTTGTTTAATTTGAGTCATAAGTTGAGTGCCTGTGCGGACTCGTGCTGACATGCATGGCATGTGCAGTACAGTAGCCGGTGTAGATTCCCGTCATGCACGTGCCCACGCGGCGCTGCTGAGCTGTAGGCCTATACCGTACCGCACGTGAACGTACATGTATGAAATGTTGAGGAGATCGAGAATTAGCCTGCACAATCCACGGCTCCAGCAGCGTTTGTTCACGTCTTGGGGAATTTTTACTGGACAATGGGATGTCTCTGGTAAAGCCAAAGGCTCTCCCTCACCTCAAACAAAATGAAGGCATGGCTGAGCTGAGCACAACGAGAAATGAGTTTAACAAACCTGGGTATGACTATGAACTATGACTATGAGTATGATGAGATTGGCAAATGAATCTCAATCTGAATCTCATGATCTGGCTCTCACTTCCTCTCAAGTCAGATTTTCTACAGAATCTCAGGCTCTCGGGTCCTACTCCTAGATCTAGAGTGCTTTCGCAAAGACGACGGGAGAATTACGGCGATACAGCTCTTCCGTCGTGTTTAGGCAAATAAGGGAACGAATGCTAGTAATTTAGTATGGCCACGTACGGAGTGAAAATCAACAAGACGGGAGAAGATTCTGGTTCGCGCATGCGCAGATTGTTTTTTCGGTTGTGTTACCCTCATCTTTGCCTTCCGTCGTGTTTGCGAAAGCGCCCTACTCCCCTAGACTACTCTAACTCTAAGATTCAGAGTAGACCCTACAAAGCTGTCTGAGGCTCGGCTAGGAATTTCAGGAAAGTCCAGTTAAGAGTGATGGGGATAACTTGAACTTATTATAGATCTAGACTAGATCTAATTGTATGTTTGAATGCGAATGATGATTGGCACGATTGGGGTGTTGAATTATGATTTTACGTACATTTTGGCCATTGTCGATGAAGTGTCAACATGGTCAAGGAATGAAATAGACTTGCATGAATTTCATTGGTCATGTTTGAATTTGATCCTTGGCTTGACCATGATCAGCAGAGAAACACTGCCAATATTAGGAGACTTTCTAATAAGTAATATAGTCTCGACTCTTATTTCTTAAAAGTTTAATGTCAGAGACTTTTGCCAAGATTTTTGGTGGCTTATTCCAGTATTTTTTTAGACTGACAGTCTCACTTTTCATATTTTAAACAATTTTCTTTATTTTGATTTAGATATCTACATTTGCTGCAAAAGGAATACCTGACCTCGGTTCAAATTGAAAATACGAACTATGATGAGCAGATTCCTCATGAAAATGTGCCCCCTTTGACAAGGCCAGGCTTAGTTTGAATGTCCACTCAAAAAATTAAACAACTAACTTAAACTTAAAGTAAAGTAAAGTATTAAGTAAGTAACTTAGATCATACATCTGGATGCTTCTAGTCCTCATGAATGTGGTTTCAACTTTCTTGTTCTTTAATTTTCGTGTCAACTTCTCCATGAATGAATATCACTTCTCATTGGCACTGGTTCAAAAACTACAAATATTACTGAAATAACTGAATACAAATTCACCTGGTGACTTTTCAAAATATATTGGTCATTGCTGTGCCATTTGAATGTCAGATATGTACGGTATTTTAGTAAATAATGGCAATAAAGCTTTTGAGGTGATGCAAACCAGTGATGTAATGTGCATTAAAAATGAATAATCATTTGACTGTTCAGATTTCTTTTAGCTGGTGGTGATGTCACAAAACGAAATATTTTTTGAGATGTTAGTGAAGGGGGGGGGGGGGGGGGAGTGGCGTAGCACAGCCGCAGCCAAGTTGATGAATATGAATAATGATGGGGAAAGATCAGTTCTCTTACATTCCAGCGTTTTTCTTTTCTACTACAGTATGTTAACATTGATTTAAAAGCAATACATATTTATGGTGATCTTAATAAAGTAGACAACAAAAATGAGAGAAAAGTGTGAAGTTGTCATCTGTTAATGTCTGATTGGTCTATCTAATCTAATATTTTTCTTTTTTGTTTTTTCTGCATTTTTCAGAGTGGTGATATTTTTGAATTTTGAAAGACCGCTCCTATTTTTCTTTTTGGTAAGTACTTTTTCACTTTTTTTTTTAATAACTATTTTTTAAAGCGAATATTTCCAGGAATGTTTGTTTCAATTTCAGGCCATTTCACTTTGTTTCAGGTATTTACAAAATTAATATGGGCATATAACCATTTGTATTTTGGTCGTTAATTAATCTGTTTGTAAACCTCATTAAAGGTACTATGTCCCTTTTGCAGCCAACCTCAAATGCTGTAGAACTTTGCAGGAATTATGAATATGTCATGTATGTCCTATCTGTGAAATTTAAACGTTAGCAGTGTCCTCATATTCAAATTATGCAAGGAAACCCGTTTACTTGCTAGACTTCACTGTCAGACACTATTGAGTGACTGACTGGCTTTTTTTCTTCTTTGGTAATAACATACATGAAAAGAGTTGTAAAGGGTACATGAGCATTTGTCTACATCAATAACCCACTTCTTGTGATGGCCAAGATTAAACTGATTGAATCTATGCGCAGCATAAAACGTATGACCATTCGGTACAATTGTCTGAAAATCAAGACTATTACTTTGGGCTCTATAGCCCTAAAGTCGATTTGACAACTAATAGCCGTTATTTTCCCACTTGAAGACATTTTCAAGCCCCACCTTTTTTAGGGAGGTTCTAAATTAGTATTATCTTTCAAATGCAGTTGGAATTTAACTTTGTCATTTTTTTGGCCTGCAAATGGGACATAGTACCTTTAAAATGGTACACTTTATCAATTCTATTGCCAACAGAGAATTCATACATTGAATAATGAAATTCAGATTTATGATGTGTCATTAAAAAACGTAATGTTGCCAGATATTAATTTGACAAAGTCCCATTTTTTTTTCCTCCAATCTGCAATGAATCAGTTTTTGCCTCATTACACAGGCGATAAACATTTATTTTCACTTTTACAATCATCTTTAAGAGAAATATAATATATAGTTTAAGAATTAGTGTCTTTGCTTTAGTCCATCTGGTTTGAGTCAATAATTTGCATTTATTCTTGGATTTATAATTTTAATGGACACGCAATGACAACGCATACATGCTATGCACTGGAAGATACACTGTGAACCAGTGATATAGGGTAAAATATTTGTTCCTTTAAAAAAAAAAAAAAGGGTTTTCATCAATATACATGTAGTAAAAAAAAAACTACCGGTAGTAATAGGTATTATTTCTGGTACTCCAAACTACTTGCTTTTCTCCTGTGTTATTATTGTTATTTTTTTAAAAACATTATTATTTTTTCTTGAGGGGGGTACATGTTTGTTAAATTGTAATGATAATCACCGACTTTCATCTGGGGCTAGTGCTTACATGTACGTACTACATGTTACTTTGAATACTGTGTGTTGTGTAGGGCCAACTTTGCAACAGGGCAAACTCTGCAGTGCAAATCACACACTAGCTGCCCCTCTTGATAAATGGCCCTAAATTTCAAGCATCGTAGAATGGAACCTTTTTACATTTTCACCATGACCTCTTCAGAAACCGCTTTACAAATTCCTATGAAATGGTCTTGTCAATGGCTGTTTTAAAGACATACTCCTCGAAAAAAAAGTCTTGCAAGTACCGGTAACTGATTGATTCAACCTGCTTGGTTAATTCACCCTTTCTTGCTTCATAGTATGAGTTTACCCTTGTGCTGAGTTTAGCCCAGATCCTTGACATGTATGTGAATGTTGAACTCTGGTCAGGTGAAATGTGACTGCAATGTATGTACATGGGGATGGAAGCTGTAATGATCAAGATTAAAAAAGAGAGAGTCGGATGAAGTGAAAGTTATTGTGATCCTGAGATCCTCTCACTGCTATCTACTTAGAACCAGAAGAGCATTAACACATTTTACCGGTACTTATCCGAGAGTTAATGCCTTTCTGGGTCTCCAGAGAGTGAACAGACGATGTGAGGTAGCATGAAGGGTTAGAGTTGCATCCTAGAATTTTATGGAGTTTTTCATTGTAAACTTGAGAGCAATGATCCAATTAACTGGGGACTTATGGTTACCTATACCAATCTTTTAGCTACATTGACTAGACTCAACTTGATCTTGAGTGATTCGGGCTATCACAAAGAATCTGTCTTCTTCTTCCTCAAAGCTTTTGGACTGTAGTTGGTAGGGCTTATAGTTTACAATGGTTTCATTTGCTGTGTAATCTGATTATACCGTAAGATAGTACATTTGGCGAAGGTAAGAACTCCATAAGATTCTATGTTATGTATAGCTGAAGTACATGTACTTGTATGATGAGTTTGATTGTGTGTCTCGTGTTTATGTAGTTGTGAAAAAGGCACCCTTTTCGTCTCTAATTGTTTTGTTTTGTTTTGATTTTTAATCTAAAAATGTCCTGGGATTACAGGTATGTTCTATCAATTGAAATTGCCTCTTTCCCCTCTTTTTTTAATATGACCGATAGAAACGCCTTTACAGAACTTTTTTTGCCTTTAGATCATCATTTTGTTTTTATTCTGAAGGATAAATATCAATTTTTTTTAAATTGCATTATGAGATTCAACGTCAGATTCAACTGCCGTTTCATTTTGTCCTTTTTGTTGTTGATAGTACCACTTCTTAAACTAAATTCCCCAATACATTTCTGTGTATTGAAAAGAACCCCTCTTTCCCCTCCAAATTTTATTTCCCAATAATATTTTCATGTGAACAACCTGTGGAAATGTGTGGGTCATTTTTCAGGGAGTGCCTGATATGCCCCTATTACCTTTTTTGCCCCCATTTTTTTTTCCATTTTTTTTTTTCATAGCTTTTTGAGTAAATCCTCCCCAAGAAAGTTACCAGGATGAATCGTCCCTATCACGGATCCGGAGGCTACGTCGGTCTGGGCTACCCACCTCCACCAAACACCTTTGCGGTCAGTAACAACACCAACAGCAATGACCCCCTTGCCAAAGTGTCCAGAGTGTTTGTAGGAAACCTCAATCCCAGAGAAGTGACCGACAGAATGCAACTTTACCACATATTTCTTAAGTATGGTAACGTCAAGGCTATCTCGCTGCACAAAGGATTCGCTTTTGTCCAGTACGACACAGAGGTGGAGGCACGCACCGCGGTTGCAGAGGAGAACGGCAATCTCTTCGGAACACAGAAACTTGGTAATAAAGAATGTAAATGCTAACAATGCTGTGTAGTTGCATGTGATGCTGACTGTTTCTGCATCATATGCAAAGTACCTACATGTTGTACTCGACAGTATAAAGATAGTTTTGAAAATGTTTGTAGTGAGTAATTTTTTTCATTTGGATATCCATGACTTCTATACTCCTCTTGACATAAAATTTAAAATGATAGTTATGAAACAAGAATTCAAGGTTGAAAACATGAACAAATGATAATGTAGAATAGAAAAAAAGACTTCTGCATGCATTTCATTTCTATATATCCTTTACAATTAGTATGAACCAGTACCTGCTGCAGTATATTGCAAAATGTGTATTACATGTATGCTTTTGGAAGAAAAGACGATTAATGCATATTTGTTATTTATATGAATGTGAATCCTTTAAGAATTGTTCTGAATCAACTTCATAATAAATGCAAAATAAGTTTTCCTAATTACTTGATTTGTCCCGACTGGTGGCATTCAATAGTGACATGTCTGCGCTCCAAGACCCTTTAAGCTCTTCTTTCTCCTTGGCAGATCTTTGTGTCTCCACTGAAAGGCATAAGGCTGGTGGTGGTGGAGGAGGAGGTGGCGGCGGCGGCGGAGGAGGAGGTGGCAGTGGCTTCAAGCGATAGTAAGTATCTCATCAGCATTTCAAATGTACTTGAGAAGTCTGTATGGAGGAAAGGGAAGGTATTAACATTTTGCGTAAATCCATCTTAAACTGCTTAGAGAAACATTGCCCAAAGATTAGGCTAAAGCAAGATTAGTAATTGGTTTGGGAAGAGATATTAGTCCCTTGTCTTTCTTTTGTTTTCTGAGTTTGTAGCAGTTTCTTAAACATAATTGTGGAAAAATACAAAATTCCCTTCATGTGTTCACAACTTCACATAACAGTTTTTGTTATTTTTTTCTTGTGTAATCTTTTCTGAATGTCCCAAAGCTGTGATGAAAAAAAATGTCATGGCTTCCCAAATGATAATACATTTGTTATCTTGGAAGGTTTTAATTTTTGAGACACACTTCTTCCTCTCTATATTCTGCCTTGCATAAATTGATGCATAGGGGTTGAAGCGACTGCATACATCCTGTTTTTCTCATGGGTTTTTGGATTTTCCTGTTTATCAGAATGCTAGTTCTGTCCATTTTCTAGTTATATGGGGAAATGTATCCTGCAAGTAGATTGATTTATATTGAACAACCAACTGTATAAAAATGCAACTTACTTTCTGTTTCCCTTGAACAGTGTTTGTCATTGATATTCGAACTAAAGGAACCTGAACATACAGTTAACAACTGAATCATTCATACCCTTGCCAAGTTTTATAATTTATAAGTATGTATAGATGTATTTGTCCCGATCTATGTTTCATAAGAACGGGTCATTAATTAAATCTTACATCTAAAAGTATTCAACAAAAGGCCCTAATTCACCAAGTCCACCTTTCATTCTCAATAGGGACTTTTAGATTTGCACGTTTTCAGCTTTGACTGCAACGTGTGACGTCATTTTAAGGCACTGCGCATGCGTCACGTCGTCTCAGTCGGCGATCGAGAATGCGTCAACCTTGATTTTCCTAAATCTAGTACGATACTAGTATATGCCGCGTGCGCATAAAATATACAGTTCCTCAGGTAGACAAAGGAACATCCCTTCCCTGCTATTATGTAAAAATGTGTAGAACAAGTGTCACATGCATATTCACCTGTTCTACACATTTTTACATAAGAGCAGTGAAGGGATGTTCTACCACAGCAATATGCCATTTTCGTAATGTAACCAAATTTAATGCATAGGTCTTTGTGAGGTGCCTCAATACAAACTATTTCATTCACCTGTTAAGAATAATAGTATTTCAATAGACAGGATCCTAACTGCATACATTAGTTATTGCCACGTTGGACAAACATTATGGCTTGACCCACCTAGCAACACTAAAAATATGCAGTTGCATTCTGACTATTGAAATACTACTATTCCTATCAGGTGATTGAAATAATTTGTATTGAGGCACTTCACAAAGACCTATGCATTAAATTTGGTTACATTAAGAAAATGGCCTATTGTTGAGGGTAGAATGAGGAACTGTATATTTTGTCCTCTTTCTTTGTCTGTCATGTAATTCATAGTGTTACTTCCTGCATACATGTATATCGTCGAGTGCAATCTAAAAGATTTCTAATTGTAGTCAACATGGGCAGTTGAGTACGTTGACACGCATGATCAGTCGGTGTACGTCGTGTTCTCGTCCACTCATTCTAAAAGTCCCTAATTTCAGAAAAACACACACACACAAAGAGACAAAAGCAAATTTAGAAGGGGTATGAATAATTTAGGTGTTCCAACTGTGAATGCTACCTGAATATGAAGACCCTTTTTCTTGTCTCCCTTGAGCAGCCTTCACTATGACATGACGGACAAAGAAAGCGGACAAAATATACAGTTCTTCAGGTGGACAAAGGAACATCCCTTCACTGCTATTATGTAAAAATATGTAGAACAGGTGTCACATGCATATTCACCTGTTCTACACATTTTTACTGTTTTACATAATAGCAGTGAAGGGATGTTCCTTTGTGTACCTGTGGAACTGTATATTTTGTCCGTCATGTTCATAGTGCTTTATACATGTATATAGGTTTCACTCATTTTTTAAATATTTGTTAAAATAATAATTTCAGTGATACTGATTTTGATGGAGGATATCAGAACGCTCAGGCCAAGAAGAGGAGGTTTCAGGATAACACACTGATGGATAAGAAGAGTGGGGATGGTAGGTAGACTTTGTTTGTCAACCCTGTGGCCTAAACAAAAAAGTTGTTGTATTGCCCTTTGCGACCGACATAAAAAATATATATATATTTTTTTAAAACCTTTCTTTAGAGAGAGAAAATGTTAAATGATTTTAAAAATGTTTTGAACCATTCATAACTGAAAAATATCAGCCCAAAGAGGGGGGAAAAAGTAAATCGACCGACCGACCAAGGTGTTGACACCTAGAGCCTTGAAGGGTTATACAACATCTTTTTTTTGGTAGGCCTGTAGATGATACACTTTATGTAAAGGCTCTTGCTGTTTTTGCAAATAAAAAAAATTATTGAAAATTTTCAAATTTATCACCTAGTTTTATGAAGAACTATACAATGGTATACATGTATTTGTAATAATTGTTTAAACTTTGATCTCTTGTTTTTACCCTAGTACCTTATGTATTTTACATTGGGAGAATGGCAATTTTACTCCTAGAAGAAGTTTGGGCCTAATTGACTCTAAAATCCAAAAGAAATGTGCATTTTTCGGCTCATGGAGACAGCGAGGGTGGGAATGAAAGTCCATTTTAATTTCATAGAATAGAACATTACATATACTACAATGGCAACAGGTAACAAATTTAGCTTAAATGCATTCTGAAGTGTAGCACCTAACCTATACATATTTTAAAATAATAATAATTACATTTATAGGGCACTTTATATTATTCAACATGTTCATTAGCTTAAGAGCTACAAAATAAGATAAAATATTACTTATACTAATACTATACAATTCAGTTGAAAGGAATTAACTACTTGTGTGCGCTTCCAGTTTACTAGAACTGATTAGAAGGTGGGTTTTTAATGATTCAATGGATTGGGTATTCCATAATAGACGTCAACTTGGACACCAAACTGGTTTGAATATAAGCTGAAAAGATTCATGGCCTGGCCTATCTACAAAATTGTATTCCCAAGAGAAATATTATATGTGCTTGTCATTTAGCTACCATAAAGCCTTTAGAATTAGCTGACACATTGGATGATTTTGTGAATTTTATTTTGTTACTGCTTTGAATGGTACTCGGACCAATAACTCCTTGCACAGACACATACTCTTGTTTACAACTGCTCTAGGCTTTATTTCCTACAAAATATAGAGTGAGGGTTGTAATTTGGTTTTAGGCTAGGTTTAGGTATAGTGTTTGGTTTAGGGTTGAATTTAAGACTTCCGTTATTGTAGGATGTTGACTGGTGAACATATTGACCTCGGAGCAATTGTAACTGGAGAATGTGTTGCACAGCTGCATTGTACATGGAATATTGCCTTTCATGGAGCGTGGACCTTCTCTCTTTTCCCCTTATAGAACCTACAACCTGGATCTGCTCGTACTGTAAGCATGTAAACGTATCAGCCTGGGAGCTTATGAAGCATGCTGCTGCCGTTCATCAGACACAGATCTATGACCTCAATGGAGCTAAGCCAGAAGAAGGAGAATAGTCACAGCCGATTCTTCACAGTCCCTTGATATGGGTAGAGCGAAGGCAAGAGGTGTAGTAATTAAATCACAGTCAGTTCATGTATCAAAATAGTCCATCAAATACATGTGTCCTCAGACCTTGATGGTTTAGAATAAGAAAATACACCGACAATTTTATTTATAGTCCACCAAACACATATTTTAATTTAACCTGTTGACAGTTGAGTTCTTTTATTTCCATAGGCTTTATACAAAGACCACCCAGTTCCCATATGCATTGGGTTCAAACTTCATCAACTTTGAAGGGCTAGAATTAATAGTATTCCCAGGTAATGAGTGATCAAAGTAAAGTTTCGGTTAAAAAAAACGTTTGGTATTAGTCGGGTAATAGGGAAATGACTGCTCTGAAAAGCAATGGTGTCATGAATCTATGGACTGAAGTCTGAGTGAAGGAGGAGTAGAATAAGTAGAATAGTAGAATAAGAAAAGTGACCACACATAAACTGCCTTCGCTGCTCAAAGAATTTGCCCCCCACCACAATGAGGTTACATGTATTAAATATATACGGTAAGCGTATATGAAATATAGGATAATTCCTAAATCATCATCTAGATTACCAGCAAAGAAGAAATCTGATGACGGGGTAAGAAGTTTGTCCTTGACACATTTCAGTGTTTCGCTTCAACTTTGTTGATATTGTTGCTACTTCATATGTTAATGCACGACTTTTTGGCATAACAGACAAGTCTGTGTTTCGATGGAGTCCTTTGAATTTTATGTGTTATATTTCATTTGTTATCTGGTTTACATTTCTCATGCAAAATCAGGAATCTGTTTACATTGAGGCATAACTTCTTATTATTCAAAGTGCAGTTTCAGTAAGCGTAAGGGTTGTTGATGAGACTCACTAATGTTGCATTGGTTTAGTGAAACCATTTCCAGAAAGTTGTTTGAATTTAATCTCAAAATAAATTTGCAGCGTATCTTTGGTCTGTTCATTCTGCAATACATGTTTTATAAGTAAAAGAAGGTATGGGATTTATACACCATTGGGGAACAATGAATTGACTTACCAGAATAAATAATATGTATGTACCTGTAATTTTCATTGATAAAATGACAACATTTTTAAATTTAATCAGTACTCAACTTAGTTTGTAAGTCAAAAGTAAAAAGAATCAGAAAGAAATAAAATTAAATGTGACGATCTATGATCCTTCCTAATTGTGTAAATGTACATCAGTGAAACGGCCCACCTTTGAATGTTTATGTTTTTTATTCTTTCATTCCTTTGTTCCTCAAGTTCTGTACTTTTTAAGGGTTTTAAGTAAATAAATGTACAATGTGTAAGACTGTAAGGTATAAGAACTTATACTTATATTATTTTGTGTGCAGATTATGTTTGCTAAAGTGCAAATATTTCTTGCATTGTTACCCCCCACTGAAATCAAATGCATTTACTTAAATAATAATATTTAATTTTTATATAGCGCTTAATACAAATGTCTCTAAGCGCTTTACAAATATATTATTACCCCGGTCATTGGATTCAGAGGTGCTTACCCGCACACAATGTGTGCACAATCTCCACTCCCTGGGGAGCATTCCAGCCAGGCGTTACATGACGCTCAAAAACTGTTTGACCAACAATGACGGTCGCATCCTACCGGGTACCCATTTATTTAGTTTTCTTTCTCCAGTAGTTATTTTTCAAGTTTTTTTTTCTTCTTCAGTTCCCAGTGTTGAGTGAAGGAAGGGTAAGCATTCCAGTTATACACCATTAATTAATTGTAGGAATTAGTTCTCTCTGTACATGTAGACTCGTGATCATAAATTTCAGATTTTTGTGTGTAAATAGGCAAGAGTAAATGCATTTGGCCAACATGTATATAATTCTTTAACGTAAAAGTTGTGAAGTAAACGGCTTTGCCAGAAAAGCCAAATAAAAGAAAAGAAGGTCTTGATTAGTGTGTTATTTACATGTGTTACTCTGCGAATGCTAGCTATGAATGTATTTTGAGTTTTGGATGAAATGCTGTAAAACCAGAAACGTTACATGTATCATTTCAAGTGGTCAAGATTTGCAAAGTTTAATGCTGCAAAATCATTGAATACCAACATTGATTTTTGTTGGTATTAGCGATTGGTTGATAATTGCTTAAATTTCATAATGCAACATGATTGAATTACAACATTGAGTTTATAGTATTTGATGAGTGGTTGAGAACGGCAAGTTTCATGCCACAACACATTTGAATCACGATATTGATTTTGTGTTCATGAGTTTCTGCTTTTATGGAAGGTTCGTTTACATTGTTGCTTCCTACCTATACCCAAGGTGCATAGAGTGCTGTGTGTGTATGTGTGCGTGAGAGAGGGTGTTTATGTGGGGGGGGGGGGGGCCTACCTGTATTTACGAGGATTATGCCCCTGCTTTTCAAGTTGACTAAAAGTGCCCCTTCCCCTATTCACCTCTGATGAGTGCCCTTTTTATTTTGACACATGCCCCTTTTCCTTCAACAAGTGCCCTGTTTAATCTCTAGTAAGTTGCCCTTACAAGTACGAGAAGAGCCCCTTTTCCTTTGTGGAAAGTGCCCATACCCCTCTCAATTACTTCCCCTTTTTAACTTGGATAAGCGAACCTTTTATATTCACATGTGCCCCATTTACTTTCTTATGATAAATGCCCCCATTAAAAAAGAGCGCCTTCCCCTTCTCCTAAATGCCCCCTTTCACCTATGAAAAGGTGTCCTTTTTCATTTTCATAAGAGCCCTTTTTCATTTCTGGTAAATGTCCCTTTTCAGGTACGCAAATTTACTCCTTTGCACTTCTGATAAGTGCCCCTCTCACCTCTGGTAATTGCCCCTATTCAAATCTTTTATTTTGACGTCTGTCCTTTTTCCTTTCTAACATGCCCTTTTTTCCTTCTTGTAAGTGCTCCTTTTATTTTGACACAAGTCCGTTGTTCCTTCCTATGAGTGCCCCTTCCCGTTCTCATAATTACCCCTTTTCATCTCTGATTAGTGCCCCGCTTATTTTAACATGTGCCTTTTTTTTTTAAATAAGAGCCACTTTGCGTAAACACCCCTGTCACCTCGATAAATGCCCCTAATAAAATCTGCCCCTAATTTGACTGGTCGGTGCCCCTTTTCTGTAAATAAACGCACATTTTCCTTTATTATAGGTGCTCCCTTTTCATTCTCATAAGTGCCCCTATTTAACTCTGATCATTTCCCTTTCAACAAGGCAGCGTGCCCCTTTTCTGTTCTAATAAGGGAGCTTTAATTCCCCCTTTTCCTCTTGTAAATACCCCTATCAAAATCTGACGGGTGTCCATTTTCCGTCGATAAATGCTCATTTTCCATTCTCATGAGTGCCTTTTTCATTTCTGGTGAGTGCCTCTTTTCAGATGTAAGGAGCGCCCCATTTTGTAATTTGACATTTGCTCCTTTTCTACGAAAGTATACTTTTTTTTAGACATTGATAGCATAGAATAGAATTTATCGACTCTTTTATATATAAACACCTACATTGTAATTACATTATCAGGGATAATTTCAATATTTGTTTCTCTTGGTACATCATATAAGATGTTGCCTAGTAAACTTTGTAGTTAGGTGTGATGGTCTGAATATTCATTTGCGGGCGAGGAAAAATTTAAGATTTGTGAGGTTGAAGTGCGAAAAATTACATCTTATAAAGAGGAAAAACCCAATCCTGGTAGGATTATATAAGCACATTCTCATAACGGATAAATAGTAAATTTTGACTGAATTGCCTTAAAACTCAATCAAACAACAAACAAAAAGGAACACTGAAAAGACCTTTGATAAGTAAAATAATTATATCATTTATAAATGCGAGCGAGCTTTTGGGAAATTGCTCGTAGTGGCCGGTTAATGATGAGGGGTAAAGGGATAAGACACTTACTAGTACAAAAGGTAATCAGAGGTGAAAATGGGGCACTTCTCTTAGAGGCACTCACTATAGGAATTAACAAAAAGGCACTTATGAGAATGGTAAATGCCTAAATGGGCATGCGTCAACTGACGGAAAAGGGGCACCCATCACATAGGGGCAGTGAAAAGAGGGCAATTAGTGAAAGGAGATATTTTCCTTATTGAAAGGGAAAGGGGCACGTATCATTGTTAAAAGAGAAATTATCAAAGGTGAAAATGGGCACTTATTGCAACTGAAAGGGGCACTGACCAGATATGTATAGGCCTACGGTGGATACATTTCGCGGCAAATCCTAAGCCAAGGTGCGGTCATTTCAACCATATATTCGTTATCATTTTTGTAGTTTGTTGGTGAGCTGTATGTCTAATCGCGATATGTACAGAATCAAAGCACTGCTGCAGACCCTCGGCGAGCTCCACGAAGGTGTGTATAAAAATCCTTACTTCCCGTCTTTTAGAATGGCAAAGTAATTGAAATATGGAATTGAAATGTTATTTTGAGGTATGGTTAGTTAAGAATAATCGAGAAGATTGTGTTGAGGGAGAGAATGTCACGCTTGAGAGGGGAATATTTCGTCATTTTGATGAGGTTTAGGCAGTGACCAGATGCTGTACCGAGGGCGAGCGCGAGGCGAGTCGTCGTGTCGGCAGGACGGACGGGGGTAGTGAACTAGCAAGGTTGTGCGTGTGTGATCTGCAAGATGCATGTGCGGCAAGCCCCAACTTCCCCTAGCGCAAAGAAAACAGGATCAGTAATGATATGATGGGATCCCTGGCCTACCTATTATGTAATGATATTGAGATAATGATGTGGCATTATTGTGAAATATGAAACTGCCATTTGCTCTGCACAATTCACAATAACACTTCATTACTGTTGCAAAGCATTGCCATTGTTGGCCATCCCCATCCCATGGCATTGACAATTCATTTTCCCCACCAAAAACTTTCACACAAGTGACAGCGACAGGGTGCTGATGAACGACTGGTTTCCAAAACTATTAATAATATGTTGTAAAAGCCACTTTATTTATAATTGCTCGGTCAAAGCAGGTACCAAAGATTAAATCACAATTCACATTATTAAAAAGCACAAATTAAAAAAAAAATCTTGAAAATGAGCAAGCTATGTCAAGGAATATAAGAATGAAAGTATAAGCTTAGCCTTAGACTAGATGGGGGGGGGGGAGGGGTCAGCTGGAAGGGGTTTAGAATCATGTTTAAGTCGTCTTCAGCATTGAGACACACACATGGTATTGTCACCAAGAGTCCAAGACCATGAGACCTCAGTTTCTGATACTGCAGAGACACCACACCACAATATCCTTGTTTAGTTGCTGAAAAGGCTTTTGACGAGTACCAGCATAGACATAGATATTAGCTCAAACTGCTGTTTTTTTTTAATAAGCAAGCTCTCCATTGACTTGATATGTACATGTAGCCGCAACTCAACACTGCTGTGCCCCAAAACCGGCTCTGAGAAGTCGGAGACATGGGAAATCAAAATATTAGCCATATTCATGAAACTCATGGCAATCTCACGGGAGATGAGGATTAAAGGAAGGGTAGATTTAGATCTAGATGGTGGTCAGAAAGAAACAAAAAAGAATTAAGAAACTTTTTTTTTATACTAAGTAGTTGGGTCGTATTGTCTTAATTCAATAAGATATTTGTTGCCCTGATCATGTGGCATTTTCAGGCTGCTGTATTGTTGGTGATCTTCCTCATGAAACTCTTATGCAAGCTGAACTAACTTTACAACTTATTTCCTACACATATTTCTTAAACAAAAATTTGCACATAATTACTATGTCATATTGTCATAATTCTCATTAAAGATTGGTTTCTGGGAGGGAATGTGCAAAGCTAGAACTAGAAGACATTGTTTCACCCATATTTCATAATTGTAAGTTGTTTTCATTTGTGCTTACCCCTAAAAGGTAAAGACCAGTATTGGAAACGCCCCAATTTCAAAAAATGAAATGGAAGCTCTTATTACCAATCATGTGAAAGAATATGTTTTGAATATTACATGACGATAAACATTTTGACGGGAAACCGCCTACTAATTGATATATTTGGTAAATTAGTATATCTATATACTGTTGAGAGATACAAATGCACGTGTGTGTAGTCCCATATACATCTTTCTGTGTGCAGTGCTTCTAACTTTATGAAGACTTGGCCAAATTTCTTATAATTTTGATGATTCCAGAACCTTGCAGTACATCTATGCTAGATGATCAACCTTTTCTGATCGATTTCACAACGTTTCTTTCACTATACAATTGCATGACCAGAACTGGTCTTTAGCTTTAAACATTTTTTTCAAAATATTAATTGCACATGTCATTGAATTTTATTAGATTGCCTTTTTTTATTCCAGTTACCCCAAACTGAGTTAATACACAAAGAACCAGAAATACTTTCTCCCAAATGCACAGATTGCATCATTCCTTAAATATGAAAACTTTGAATTTCGCAAAATACACTTTGGTTTACTATACAGTTGTAGTTGTTATTCTTTATTCATTATTTTTCTTTATTTTTCTTTATTCTGCTGTTATTTTATTTCAGATATTTTATATTTCAAGAGCTCTTATAGTTGCCATTTTTTTTCTTTTGGTAAGTACGTATCCATATGTATTGATGTTTTTTGTTTATTCATTTATTTCATAGTGTTTAAAGTGACTTGGTAACATTGTTGAAGGTTGATGAAAAACAAATTGCTTAATTTTTGTATAAAATGTTACTTACTATATTCCTTCTACTGTACTAACCCTCTGACATGCAAAAAATCCTGAAAATATTCTCAAACCCCAAAGATATCTATGGTTTTCTTTGAAGGCGTCGATGTACGACACCCTCTAACGGTGATTAACAGTAAATTCTCCCAACCATTTTTGAATTTTTCCCAACCGTTTTTCCATGAAAAAAAGACATAAAACAGGCTATAAAAAATCTGTCAACACTTAATGTCTGGAATGGAATGTAGAGCCATTTTATTGCTTTGTGAGATTTCCATTCACCTAAAATGTAATTAAATTGTAATAATATAGTTGGGAGAATTAAGGAATCGATCAGATCATTTTTTCCCAATTTGTACCATGAATAATGGTCCGTTTTCACTCAAATTTTCAGAATAACTTTAATTGTACATCTAGCATTGAAGTCACTACCTTAGCACCACTATCTTTCATCTGAACAATGTTTCCAAGTCCCTTTAAAATGTTTTGAACAAATTGTATTTCACATGAACACTTCTGAAGGAAGATTAATTTGGATAGAATATTGCAACCAATTTGCTTAATTGTTTTAGCTCTTTATGAAATTTAAGTTCGAACAACCATTCTCCAAGAATATTTGGATTGGTTACTACTGTATAGTGTGTTTGAGAATGTTGTGACAACATTAGATAACAACTTCAAAGAATTTATTATAAAAATTGATATTGGATGTTAAATTCTAAAACATCTAATATGTGCGAAATTTTCAGTAAATGAATAGGGTACTTTTGCATGCTGGTTTTTAAAAACTTTTTGAATGACACATTATTTTATTGATTTAACAGCTCTTTGGTCACCACATCAAATCCAAGTACAATGAACAGAGGGGTCTACGGTGTTCAACAGCGTCAAGCTAATAATTTTATGGGAGGAGGGGGAGGAGGAGGAGGACCCGTCGCACACCACAACCCACCAAACCATCTGTCCATTGGCACCAACACAAACAATCAAGATCCCGCCGCCAAAGCTTCTCGCATCTTCATCGGGAACCTCAACCCCCTGCATGCCGACCGACAGAAGATCTATGAGATATTCCGGGAGTATGGTACCATCACGGGCATGTCCCTGCAGAAAGGGTATGGATTCATTCAGTTCACTACTGAGCTGGAAGCCAGAGCTGCAGTGGAGGCAGAGCATGGGAGGAGGCTAGGGACACACAACCCTCAACATCTAGGTGAGTAAGCTGATAATTATAGGTTTTAATCAGTGCACTCAGTTACTCCTAAATAACAATGATAATGAGGATATGGATATTCAGCTCTAGGATCTGCTGTGTTTAGATGCTCATTGCGTTCTACATTTTACAAATTTGTTGTAATCAATATCAAGTACAGCAGAGAAAAATCTTGTATTTATTTGCAAATGGAGTTCAGCTTTTCTTGAGTGCTAACTATTTTATTGTACATATTCACTGATTAAACGTTTTTACGAAATGTCAAGTTTCTTTAAAGCTGATTTTTTTTTTTTTGTATGCGTCACTGACGATAATGAAGATGCTTGTGAAGTGACTGGTATTGACTGAATTACCATTTGACCCCTTCAGATCTACGTGTTGCCAGTGAGCCGGACGACAGCAGACCAGTTGGATTCAAGCGAGCCTTTGGAGAGTTTGCAAATTTGTAAGTTTTCTTTTAAATGAAATAAAATTACAGAATATAGAATATGCAAATTTTGATATTCACATTTCAAGTGTATGAATACATGAAAGGGATTGTTGTCCTGTGTAAAATATTGTTGAATTAACCTAAAGTATCCACATTGGGCTTCCGTACATTCTCTCTTTCTCTTCTTACTATCTTTTTCCCTTTCCCCCCTTGCAGTCTTCATAATAATCTTCAAAGTTTATTTGTGTTTTTTCAAAATCTTCAAAAAGTTTCAGAAATCATGTTTGAAGGAAAGTTTAGATCAAAGAGTCTGAGCTCTTTAAGAGACTCTTTAATCTGTATTTTCTATTCTATCTTTCAAATCTTTTTCTCTATCCTATATTATTTTGTCTTATTTGTCTTTTTGAACAGTGAGTTCTATGACCCTGGCTTGTTACCTGCCCAACCGTCAGCTGCTAAGAGACGTAGATTCCAAGATACGGCAATGGATGATGAAAGGAGTGGGGATGGTAAGTTTACATCCATAATCGTAAATTGGAGATTGAGTAGAGGTATCTTTCTCAATGATCTCAGTACATGGATAATCACTAGATAAGTAATTTCAAAATTATGATACTACAAATACAGTGTATTTGAATCAAGGAATAGTAATGTTGTCATTATAGTTATTCGAAGTAGGTAAGTTTTTTGTCACCTTTTTTATGATCTGCTCACCATGAGGGACTGTGTTTTGTTTAGTCAATGGATGAATATTTACATTAACTCATTTGCTGCAAAGCTATGAAGCTTTCCCTTAACCCTGTAAGTTGGGGCTTTGATCGGATCGGAAGATCGGAGAGACACCCTTGCACCTGTGATCGGCATCGGCAAAAAAAGATCCATCATTTGTTGTTTTTTTTCTTTTTTTTCTCATAACTTTGAAATTAATAATATTGGTCCAAGAAAGGAGGCAAAACATGCGGGCCGCCATCTTGGATTATAATGTAGGAAAAGGCACTAAATATCAACAAACATGGTCTACAACAACTCCAAATGACGAAATAATCCCAGCTATGCATTTTTTAAAGGCATTTGATAGCCAAAAACTTGAAAATTTTCGGCATTAAAATTCTGATCATTTTTATTGATCGCGATCAGAACATATCCGATCTCACCTGATCTGCTCAAGATCTACCCCCGATCAGATGATCGGTTACAGGCCTACTTTCCCTTTGCTACTTGTGTCTGCTGAGACCAATTAAGTTAAAAACTGAAATGTCCAGCGATAAAGTTACGTGAGAATAAATTTTCCAATGTTATCCTCTGTAGAACCACCTGCATGGGTGTGCTCCATCTGTAAGCACGTTGAAGTCTCGCCCTGGGAGCTGATGAAGCATGCCGCTGCCATCCACCAGCTACTCATCTATGATCTGAAGTCAGGCAACAAGGGCAAGACTGGCAATGGGATCATGTAAAGACCACACCACCACCTACACCTTACCAACATGCAGCTAAGGGAATAAGGGACCACTCTGAAAAGGGACCTCCAAGCCAGGATGAGATAGCTAAACAGTAAGGTAGGGTAGGGAAAAGAAGTTTCCCATGGTGACTTAGTGGTGCATTTATGAGTTTTGAAAAGAATGCTAATTTAATCCCTGGAAGGAATCAAAATTTCCCATATATATTCAGAATATGTACCATGGACATATGTATAAACATGTGAAAAGTTCCTAGTGTGAGGTCGTTGTTGGTGGACGTCTATTTACTATTGAAGATTTCTAGTTGTACACCAACAGAACAGAGTAGCTAAGATACAAAAAAGGCATTCAATTTTGTGTCACTACTGTAGCCCATGTGATAAAGTTAGAGGCATGTATTTACATGTAGTTAACTATTAGCTGAAGTGAAATCTGTCCGTCAGGCTTATGTCTTGAAATGATGATATCATTATGTTAACTGTTGAAATATAATCTTGTAGCTTCATATAATGATAGGTCATGCTTTGTTTCACTTGTAATCTGTATTTTCCCTCCCTCCCTTAAATTTTCTAGGATACTGTAGAGCAACATATACATATATAAATGCAAATAATTGCGCTTCATTCTAATTCTGTTCGTTGGATGTTTGTTCTTCCCAATGATGGATATTGGTTGCATATTTTAAGTAAACCAGTAACTGAAGAATAAAAGATAGAAAAACTGAATTAGAGGGAAGCTCTTTAGAATGAAGAAGAATATTATCTGAAGAAAATAATCTTTAACAGTGTCTTTAAAAATTGATATATTGTGTAACGTACAAAAGCATAGCTAACTGTATGATACTGTGTGAGTTGTCTGTATAATTGTTTAGCTTTTAGAGTTAGATCTATAGTGCACCTTGGTCAAACCAGGCTTACGTAATGTTCAAAGTTTTCCTCTTTTTTTCTTTTCTTTTTCTTTTGTTTCTTCAATGTGTGTGCATAGTATATGCAGTATGAAGAATATATCTTTCCACATGCAGTTGAAAAGCAAAAAACTGTTTGAATACCATGTTTTTGTATTGTATCATATTTTGACCATCAAATGGTGTATGTTCTAAACCATCGTGTGACCTTATTGAGCGACATGAATAAGCAACATGAAAGTGTTATTATGTATAGTATGATTCTAATGAAAACATATAAGATGGCATATATTGATTGCTTTAATAATCGTGATGATTTAGATAAATTAGGTATTGGTATGCTGTAGTTCTATATAATATAGGTAGAGCATTCACTGATATGATGTTATTCCATTATATATATATTGATGTTTAAGAAGTGTGCCTGTTTGATAGGAAACTATGTATGATCCAAGCTTTATACAATTTATGAAAAGAATACACAGGTCAGCTAGCAACGAACTTGAAGCATACACTGTCACTAAGCATGAGTGTAGTTGTTCACTATGATGTGTTGTTCATAAGTAAAACTGTTAAACCAGCACCTTTTGCAACCAAGAAACTTTAAAAGAATTCTTTGGTTGGACTAGTATAGAGAATGATCAAAATCCATGGTTGCTCAGTAGGGCTATTTTCAATAGGGGTTCCAAACTGGTTGACCCATTCATCTCAGTTCTTTTACCTTTATGGCCCAAATTCACAAGGGAGGTGTAATTTAAACCATAGTCAAAACTAGATTGCTACAGTGAATTGGATTGCTACTGTTTCTACAGTACCGGTAAATAGGATTTCCTAATGACATGGTTAAATAATTTCTTGATACCAGATAACCCAATTTTGTAAATGTGCAGGTTTACGAAGCGCTAAAATGAAGAGCTAGGAAAAAAATTGCGATATGGTAATGTATTTAGTCAACATAGTCAGTACTACTTTTAGAGTTTGAACAGTTGTTCTCTGTGAATGTTCACGGTTCCATTTCGATATATGTTAAGTAACTTGACAAAAGTTGACTTTTTACATGTGTTAGAAATGAGGGTTTGTAATGTCTTATTAAAGGAAGCTGCATCATATAGGCCAAACGAGTTGCTAAAACTACCAGACGCGATAGCTAATAAGTGGGGAAGCTTCTCTATGCCCACCATGCTTGGCTCATCTTGTATGTTTTTTCTGTTTGCATTTAGCTCATGTGCTACTGTTTTTGTGACCTGTTAGTTGCCATGGTATTCAAGCAAAGATTTGTAGCATCGTATTTTATTTTCTTCATTAGCATTTTTTCATCTAAAGTGAAGCTGATGAAAAGATAGATAAATGGACTGAAGGTGAATGTAATACAATTTGACAGAGACTTTATTTGGGGACATTTTTCCTTTTCGAGCACTATAACGTGGGGATTAACCTGGATATTGTTGAATAATTTATTTGGAATATTTGAACATGTATTTTACCACCGGAAAATATGCCATAATAATGGAAACCTCATGTTGGACGTTGATCTTGTCTTTCTTTAGAGAATCAATAGATCATCTTATTTTTTTATTTCTGGGGGAAAAAGGTTTTTTCTTCATTTTAGTTGAGTGGAAATAGTTTGAGTTATTTTAGTTCGTAGGCATTTGTTAAGCATTGTGTTTTATTGACTTATAGGAAGTTATTTTATATATCAGTTTCTGTTTACTTTTAGAAGTTTTTTTCCCCTGTTTACTTTTTAGAGGTTATTGTACATCGCATAATACATTTTATGCATATTTTATTGCATACAAGAAGTAAATGATAGCATTTATTTGTGCATGTTTTGTCATCTCTGTGTTCTAGAACAATTTTTGAGGTAGAAAAAACAAAATGGATTGTATTTGTAGGTTGTGTTATTATCTTATATCCCTCTCTTATGACTTTTCTCACAATATGAAAGTGTGCTTTTTGATGTACATGTATTTAACATTAATGTCAATGACTTTTTGGTAGATAATGTGTAATGCTCTGATAATGAATTATTTAAAGATATATAAATGAAAAATCAGAGAGAACATTTGTGAATGAAGAAGATATCGATTGATTGAATGAATGGATAACAAATATTGCATGTTTAACTTCTTCTTCAAAAGTAGGTTAGATGTATTCATTTGCAAGTTGCAATATATTGAATGAGGTCGGAATGGATAATAAAATGGAATAGTAATCTGTTCTCTACTCTTTAAACATTGTATGTATAACACTTTTAATACTGTAGAATTGTACCGGTAAGTGTGTAGAGGACTTGAATTTTATCATGGGATAGATTTGCCACAATGGAGGTGTCTGGTGTAGAAAATGTGAGGCATAACTAAAAATGTAACGCTGCAAAATGTATACCGTGGTCCTTGTTTGGGAATTGAATGAATGTAGTTGATCACCCAGCCCATGAAACATTCTACATTGTGAACATCCAGATGCATGTATATGAAGTTGCTTTATTTTGTACGGTTTGTGACCTTAAAATTGAATTTAAAGTATGACTTTCCTGTAAATATTTAATGTAATGATATTAACTGATTGATGGATGAAAACTGCAGAAAATTAAATAAGTGACCAAAGTAAAGAGAGCATATATAAAAGATGATAACTTTCATGTTGATGGTAGGTATAGGCACACAGAGATGCTTGTAAATATGTACTGTTAAAATGTATTCTATGTAAGAACTGTTAAACAGAAAAATAGGGAAAGTGTGAACGATGTTGTGTATTTTGAAAGGATAGATTGAAAGGGGCTGGCCCCTTCTAAAGCTCCGGTATTGATTCACTGCTAGGGATTTTGATCTGTAAGCTTGCTTTAATAAGGAAATTAAGTTTTCCTTTATTTTGGTTAACATATTACGGCCATCATATTACGGCCATTATTTGCTTAAACATACCCTGTAGTGTTGAATTTCCTTCTTATAAAAGATCTCTGTGTAAAAGGTAGAATTAATATCAGATTTTGTTTGATTAAATTAAAGGGAATGGTTATTGCTGCATAAAAGAAATTGATGAACTGTGAAAGCACTGATGGATGACATATATCATCTGTTTGGAGCTAGAAGGGCGCAACTTTAATACTTTAACACAGAGGAAATACCCTTCTGGCTCTGAAAGAACAATGTAGTTCTGTTTAACCTATGTCAGAGAGTTTTTCATTTAAGATTGTCCAGATGGTCTTTCTGTGGAGTGGTCATTATATGTAATTGATAACTTGTTAAAACATAGAGGTGTCAAACACATGGTCTTGTGCTTTTGTGAAAGGAGCTTTATCCCTTTCCTGTTTTGGAAATAAACTACCTGTAGTTCACAAATGCATCCAAATGTATTACTTAAGGTATGTTTGGTAATAACTCTAAAACATGCTCAAATCTTCTAAGGTACGTTTTTCGTTTTACATAATTAATATGCCTTTCTCACTAAACAATTACTATATTAAACTTCCTTTTCTATAGGATACTTAGCTAGAATTCATTCTGATTTTCGCTCCCTGTTGTATCTCGCATATGAATAATAAATAATGGTGGGAATACTTTGAAAAGCAGTACTCTTATAGTTTTCTACCATCAACTAGTCACTTCATACAAGCCTTTCAGCTTACTTGCTAACTTTGTATGAACTTTATTAGAAGCTTTTGTTTTAGGTAAATATAATCTGTTTAATATGTCACTAATTTGTGTATCTTTTGTTCAAAACAGCATTTTTCATGGTTTAGGAATATAAGGGCCTAGACCCTTTGCTTTGTAATAAAGGTCAACACAATGTCTTTATTTCAATTTGTTATCTGCCGTTTGTAAAGCGTCATTTTGACGTTAATTGCTAAAGCTGATTTAGTATCATGCTTTCTCTAAAAGTATTTTATTTAAGAAATAAATAAGAAGTTCTACTTTCAGTGCTAATAGTTGATTGCTTAATAGTGTGAATCTCCCAATGACATAGTTTATTTTAATGGTGCAGAGCCAAAGTGTTTGTCACATCACATCTCATCCCATTGGACTGCATGAATACATTGACATTGTATGTATGTATACCTGATGAATGATATCAATAAACTTGTCTCTTGTAACAAGAAGCATAATATTTTTTAGTTTGACATGTTTTGTGTTCATTTTGATGTGTTTTAAGAATGTGTTTACTGTAAATAATAGAACGATAGACATATCATGACCTTGACAAAAGTTAGTCCGCATTTGTAGACATTATAATGATTATATATGATTACCAAACATACCAATAACCTGCTGTATGCCACAAAATGAAGATGAAAAAATGTGTCACCATAACCCCCCCCCCCCCAAAAAAAAAAAAAAAAAAAAAAAAGTCACATGTACAAAGATGCAGCTTTTTAATACTTAGTGTTTTTATTTTGATTTGATTATTTATTCTCTGAATTCACAATAAAAACATGATATACAGAGCATTTACAACATATATAAATAGACATTTAGAACAAACAAAATATACAATGTAAAAAGAGAAAAGAAGAAAACAATAATGAAGTCGGATGGACACCCAGTTCAGTCAAGCCATGGAGACGAGACTGTTCTTCCATGATGAACAATAAATAGTATTAAAAATGGAAGTAAGGCGTAGGGGTGTCCCCGGCATCTCTATAAGAACATATAAAAATGGCCCTATGCTTGTAAAGTTGAAGCCTCCCTTGCACCCTTTTTCTATGATATAATCATGGACCCTACTGATATAATCATTAAATATAGCAATGCCCCATCTGCACACAGCTATTATATGAAGACAGTACATATGACCTCGTGGGAATATATGAAACGATCAATTGAAAATAATTCTTTTAGAACATGGGAGAGCTATTGAACTTTTGCTTCCATAATATATCAGTTAATTTGTACCAACACAGTAGCAATCAGAATATTTGAGGTTATATCAGATTTTCACAACTACTATTCTGAAGGGATGTGGGGGTACTGGAGCAAATGCATAGTTGTAGATTTTGTATTAACCCCATCCCCAATTCCCCATGCAGCCCCAAACTCCTATTCGCTGGTTCAGTTTATCTCTCTCATATATATCGTCTGCTAGCTTGAGTTCTAAAAATAATTAGGATACGAAAACAAATATAGACAAATAGGGCCTAATAAAAAACAAAGAATATCATTTTTCGAAGAAGGATGTGTGCTACTTATGGAAAACAAATTATGTTCAAACTATTTTCCAGTTTCCCGATGTTCCCTGTTTAATTGTCGCCTTTCATGTTGATGGCCCCACCCCAACCCCAACTACCGGTAGTTGATTGAGGAAGTTATTATCCAGTGACCCCACGTGCGCGCAGAGCTCGCCAGCAAGCTAGCTCTTTTTGTATGCCTTGTGTCGCCTCACCGGCCGGGGCGCGCCCGGGGCCTGGCCCGTTGTACCAGCAGCACGTTCGTTTAGAATGCACGCTCCATACACATAGTACATGCGCCGTAGCTACACAGTCCATGCAGAAAATATCAGCCGTCCTGTACATCTGGAATGTTACACGTGGGTATTTTATGTTGTATAATATTGTTTCAAGGGATTTAACATGTTGAAGTTGTTTATCGATGGAATATAATTTATCATGAATGCAAGGGTGGTCTGAAATAAAAATAGCTACGAAAGGGAGGGAGAATTTTTGATGACGGATGGGATTATCAAAGTTGACAAGAGAAAATGACGTTTGTCATGATAGTAGAATCAACGTGTTTGTTTTGGTGTGTATGCTTTGCTTTGAAAACGTGAGCTGGCACTGCACTGGACTTGTTTTGTTCAGACGAATGTATATCTCTTGCAAATTAATATTGTTAACATCTTAAATAGTTAGTGTGGTCAAATGTTTGATTGTGATAATGTAATTTAGTTTTTTCATGTTGTTGGACTTGATTGAGGATGAGGCATGCATCATGTGCATGTGGAATGAGGATGTGTACTGAAACTATTATTATGATTACTGGTAAGGCCTATGTTGTCTCTGCATGCTGCAAGTTGCACTGCAGTTTCAACTTTAGGCAAAGACCAAAGTAAAATTCTACAATTGACAAAGTTTCGGAACAGATCATATATTAAATAAGCGACAAAAGCATTAATACGAGGAGAAGAGTAGACCTGGCTGAACTGACGTTTTGAAATGTAACCATTGATGTTGTTTTCATGAACATCTGTTGTCTCTGTTCTGCTCTATGCCAAATTCTTTGATAAAATTACATTTGTCAAGCCACTGAAGCCAGCGCCAGGCTAGCGGTGATCTACCTCTGAGAGATGAAAAACACAGAAATAGCATAGGTTTTACAATGCAGGGGTCTGAACTATTTGATTACAAGACTCGCAAAACCATCTGTAGTGGGGTTGTGTCAATTTTTGCGATGATCAACCTCTAAGTGATAAAAACACCAAAATATTTGACAAATTCAGGGGAGACATTTGCTCTTTACTTTGTACTACTTTGTAGGATGTTTAAAAATCTACTTTGAATTCAGCTCCTCCAAATAAATCTCTATCACCATGATCAAGTGAATTGTTTAGGCTGTTTTGGCTGACAATCTTGGTTTTGGCTAACAATCTTGCTCCTTTGAAACTCTCACATGGGACCAAGAAAGCACGCTATTATTTAATTTAGTTAATGTCGTGATTATACTTGTAGGCAGTCCCAGCAAGGCCAGCAGTAGTCTAGACATCAAGTGTTGTGAGGTTGATTTAGATAATCTTGCATATATGTGTGAGAGGTAATAGTCTTAACACTGTAACACCTACAAAATACTACAAATACAGGAGATATAAAGGCCCTAATCTTTCTCATGGCCCCATCAGCTAGTCTAGAATACTCTTTACACACCCTTTGCCTTAGTTTATACTCTAATCGAGTATCAACGTTGTAGACGTTAGGGGGTTGGATCGGGGGGGGGGGGGGGGGGGGGGGGTATAGGCAATTTATTCTGCTTTTGTTCTGTTAGTACCTTAACAATGTACAAATCACACTGCTAAAAATGTTGGGTTTCCCAAGACTTTTCTCATGTACATGTATATGTATGAGTCATCCTAGATTTGTCCTTAACTTATCTTTGCATTGATAATACTATTTATTTACAGCAGAATGGGATAAGCCTTTTATGAAGTTATCTGAGATTTATAAACTTGTACCGATATCAAAGAAAGCCTCTTATTTTTTTTTGAGCCCAAAACCTGTACATGTATAACGCATGGGCACTTTTTTTTTTTTTTACCTTTCTTGCTTATTCTTTACTTTTGAAGGATTAGTTTATTCAACCTTTTTTTTCATCAAGCCTCTGAACAAAAATATGGAAGGATTATAAATTCTTTTTATTTATTTGATTTATTTTATGCAGAGTGGTGTAATTTATTGAAAGACCGCTGATTTTTTAGCCGTTATTGGTGAGTACTTTATTCTTCACCATTTATTATATTTATGTAGTGTGTATATTTTTCAAGCAGTAATTTTTTGTGATATTTTTTTGAAGATGGATGATCTATGTACTTATGGTAAAGTTTACTGACATTTGAGTCACAACTTTATTTTAAAGGCTTAAAAAACATGTATATTAGAAATGCTATTGCCTCTGAAATGCACTGGTTCAGGTCTCCCCCCCCCCTTTTTTTTCCCCTCTTGTTTTAAATCATCTTTTATCATCTCATATCTACTGTAGCTATCCTTCATTTGAAAATACATGTAGTCTTACCTGAATGGCAATTAGTGAAGTAATGTTTTTTGACACATCTTTATCCAGTAGACCGGTTGTATCCTGTCTTAGTGTCTTTTTAGTTGATAAATGTGCACAGTCAAATCAATTTATAAAATTATATACATGTACATGTCCATTATCTAATTCTTTTCTTTTTCTGTTTTCTCTGAAGGCTCTGAATTTAATTTGAACTTCCCTTGATGTAAACAAAAAAAAAAGAAAGGGGGGGGGGGCAAAAGGGGTATTAGTAACTTGGGTATTAATGCTCTCGTGCAATAAAGTCCACTGGCATAATAGTTTACATAGAATACAACAATCCTCATTCCTCCTTTGTTTTATTCATGGACATTTAGACTATTAGCCTACCTCCATCTAGCTTCCATTTGGAATGAACCGTACTACATGTACCATCCAACTCAGTTCAATTTTTATTCAGAGTATGCAGATAACTTATCACTTTGAATAAGAGATGAAATAGAATCAATCAGTCCACATTCATCAGACTTAGTTGAAGCAAAACATTTTGATGTGTAGATGATATAAAATACACAAACACATATACAATATTCTGTGCTGTCTCTAGAAATGTCTTCTAATCTACGAGAACAAATAAAACAACTTAATTGCTAAATCATTGCCATATTCATAAGTCAAGCATATTAGTAGAATGGAATGTTGTCAATATTGCATTGAAGTCTGAATCTACTTCTGACATGATAGTTCATATCTTTACTAAGGATGTAACTTTTGTTTCCATTTACAGTTCACGAGACCAACCTTTCTCCCCCACAATGCATCGCAACTATGGCTCTGGCTACGGCCATCACGGCCCCCATGGCCACCAGCCCCATCACCACGGTGGCTCCCATGGCATGGGAATGAACATGGGTATGGGGATAGGCATGGGGATGGGTATGCAAGGCATGGGCATGGGCATGGGTAACATGCAAGGTATGGGCGGCCACCAGGGGATGGGCGGGGCCGCCGCCATGAACAGCTTCTTGAGCAAGTACCCGGCCGTGAGCAACTACACCAACGACATGTCGCCCGCAGCCAAGGCAGCGCGCGTCTTTGTGGGGAACCTGAACACGTACACGAGGAAAGAGGACAGGAAGAACATCATGGAGCTCTTGATGGAGACGTTCATGAAGTATGGGCGTATCAGGGCCATCTCGATCCACAGTGGATTCGGCTTTGTACAGTTTGAGACCAGTGAACAGGCCAAGAATGCCATGAGAGGGGAGCAGGGAAAACTTATCAAGAACCAACCACTAGGTGAGTGTATAATTATATATAGTTATACAGTCAAACCTGTCTTTAGTGACCGCCCAAGGGAAACACAAAAAGTGGTCTTTGTAGACAGGTTCCTTTAGTACATGTTTCAATGAGAAACCATTTTCAACGGAAACAAAAAATGTGGTCCCTGTAGACAGGTGGTCACTAAAGCAGATTTGACTGTATGTGATATAGAGGATCATTGTTTAGTGGAAGACTTGTTAGAAAACCAAGGAGAAATGAAATAAAAATCCTAAGAGAATAATTATTTACATAATTTCTTATTGATCCATTCATGTATTAAGTTTATTCTAGACATAATACTCAATCAAAGGTTCTGGGACTCATTGCAACACATGGATATAATTAACATTTTACTTGTCATATATCTTTACTAAGTGTAATTGCTTAGTAAGATGACATGCAAGTCCATATTTACACCAAAATTGTTAGCTGCTGTGACATCACACACATTGATTTTTTGTTTTCTCTGCCTCAGCTGCTTTAGAGCTTCTGTGCATTAGAAGCACTATATTGTATTAATTTACCTGTGCTCAGCTTACCTTCTCATTATTACGTCATGATCCATGGACCAGTTGCCAGTGAGTACACTGACTACAGTTTAACACTGTATCATGGATTCTACGCAAGTTGTGTAGGACAGTGTTATGATATTTCATTACTCCATTACTACCGCTTATTTGAATTTCAAATTTGACTC